>SJYA01004981.1:0-28286 GCA_006410615.1 Neotragus moschatus
GAGGCAGGCCTGGGTGTGGGCTGAGGATCACACTGGTGGGGGGCAGTGTGGTCACCCACAGACACTGCCATTAAGAGTCCAGCAAGCCCAGGCCAGGCTCTCACAATAGATGTGCAGTGGCCCTCGCTGTTGGTGATGTATCTTACGTCCCATCCTTTGTCCTTCTCCAGACTTGGAGGGTGGGGAGGGGGGGCAGATGAAAAGGTGGGGAGTCATAGGGACTGAGGAGTGGCTGTGTGTGTCTGTGTGCAAGTGTGGCAGGGGTGCCTGGAGGAAACCAGCATGTTGGGGAAGTGTTTCTGGTGTGTCCCAGTCAGACTGGAGAATGATTCGATAATGACACCAACAACCCACTAGAAGGACATCGTCATGACCCCATTTTACCAGTGAGGAAACTGAGGCCCTTCCAGAGAGGTTAGGCATCCTGCCCAGGGTCGCACAGCGAGCCAGTGGAGGAGCGAGGATTCCAACCCAGGTCTGCAAGCCCAAGCCCCTGCCGCTCACTGTTACACTCCACTGTCTCTGGCACCGGACTGCCAGGAAGGGACCCAGGGGGCATGGGTGGAGAAGTGCTCGACTTGGGCGTCAGAAAACTCACATTGAATGCTGCCTCTCCCACTGCCTTGCTGATCATGAGATTTAAACTACCTTTAAAACAAATTATTTATTATACAAATAATACATGATTGTTGCATTATATCAGGAAAACGCAGAACAGAAGAGAGATTAAAGAGCATCTTTACTCCACTGCTGCCCAGTATTAACCAGGGTCTTGTTTCCACATGGTGGGGTGGTAGAGGCCAGGTCACTGATTTCTCTGAAGCTCCCTGGTCCCACCAGTCTCCCCTTCATTTATTTAACCACTATTTCTTGAGCATCTCTTGAATGTCAGGCAGTGCCCCAGCTCCTGCCTTCCTGGGGCTCTCACTGGAACAAGACAGATAGGCGGTGTGAGAAAACCGATGAGGTCAAGACAGTGAGGCTGAGTGGTGATGGGGAGCTGGGGGAGTATTGAAAAATGCCTCCCCAGAACATTTCATCTGAGTCTTGGAAGATGAATAGGAGTTGGTCAGGAGAAAAGGGGTGGTGGGCAAAGCTGTCCAGGGCTGAGGGAACAGCCTGTGCCAAGGTTCAGAGGAAATGCTCAGCTCATTTAAGACCAGAGAGACTTTCCTGGTGGTCCAGTGGCTGTGACTCTGAGCTGGGAGAGACCTGAGTTTGATCCATGGTTGGGGAACTAGATCCCACATGCTGTGACTAAGACCTGGTGCACCTGCATAAAAAAAAATTTTCTTTTTTTTTAGAAAAAGGGCTAGGGCATCCCCCTCCTGTGGTGGGAACATGGAGTGGGAGACAGGTGGGGCGATCATGCCCCTACCCTTGCAGGGTGCTGGGAGGACCGAACAAGGTGAGTGTGAAGGCGGTGTGCCATGCCCAGCTGATACTGCAAGCCAGCTCTATTTCTCCTCTTTCTAAGAACTAAAGTGGCCTGGACACTGAAACTCAGGGCATCCTTCATGCTCTCCCCCTTCCCCTGCTTTTCTCAGTGTGCACCCCACTGCTCTCCCTACTCCCCACTTCCTCCAGTCGGGGGAAGATAAAAGGTAAACTCTTAGGAAGAACCAGCAGTACGACCCGACTGGATGCTTTTAACTAAGTCTGCGGGCAGGAGAGACTTTTTATCCCTTGCAAGTTAATGCAAACTGTTAGGGAGATAAATAAATGACAGAGCTGCCGATGGACTGTTGGGCTCAAAGAAGGGAAATTTGTCTCACTTTAGAAGAAGGACCTGGAGGGCTCAGCCCCATCGACTCGCTCATTGTGCTGTTATCTGCCAGAGAGGTGGTGACACCTCAGCAATTAAGACAAACTTCAGTCTATAAGTTCGTGCCTGCAATCTCATGGCTTCAAAACAAGACAAATGATGCCGCCAACGGAGGAAACAAAGTCTTTTTCTGACTCGGTCCAAAGTCACCGCGAATATTTGTAGTTGCTCAGCAGAAAATTTGTCATTACGAGGCCGGGCTCTGCTAGCTTCCCCTGCCCGACTTCATCATCCATCTTGGTGGCTTGTGCCAGCCTGGGCTGTCTCTGGGATTCTCCCTGGCTGCCCTCTGCAGGGCCCCACCCATTGCCAGGCACACCTGCCTGCCTCTTAGGTTACATGGGCATCTCGGGTGGAGCAGGACCTGGTTTCTGTCAAACCCAGCCCTGCCATGGAGGGCTGCGGACCTTCCCACCCCCTTCTGCTCCTGGTGTGGGCAATGCATCCTGCGCCATTCGCTGCCTTCACCTGCGCAGGCTCCCACCCTTCCACCATCCTGCCTCCCCTGACCCCATCCCACATCACCGCAGCTGTCGACCTTCTCCACGTGCCCCTCAGAGCGGCTCCTCATCTCAGCTTCCCACCTGTGACTGGACTCAGCTGGGTCTGGCTGCTTGAAGGCCCATTCTAATAGGGCCCAGATTTAGCTAAAGGATGAAGCTCCCATGGGGAACGTGGGCAGCAGCCAGTGGGGACGGAAGACATCTTTAAGGCAGTATCTCGGTCCTCTCTGGGTTCCCCAGCCCACGTGGAGGCAGCCGTCCATCCCCTTCTAACCCACCTGTGCAGGAGAGGGGTCTGGAGAGCTGCCGGCTTGCCTGCCTGGAACTATCCCAGGGCCTTGCTTTGAGATTATATTTTGGCCTTCAGTCTCGAGTGTGCGGAGATCGGGAAGCATATGCCTGCCCGCAAAGCTTCAGGCCTGTTCAGCTCAAGTACAAGGCCCCTGGTTCTTGGCCTGCAGGCAGGGCACCCATGGCTTTCTCAGCCAGGCTACAACGTCCAGCCCACCTTGCTTAGGCCTGACTTCCCCCCAACTAGGCTGGGCTCTGGATCATACTGCTTCAGGGCTGCAGGGCCTTTGTCTGACCACACCTGGGGAAGAAGGGTCCCAGCGTTCCTCCCTGTTCCCATTTCCTTCTTGGAAGATCTCCAAAGCTCAGAGTCCTGTAATCCCGTTTCCCAGATGGGAAGCTCCAAAGGCAGGACAAGGAAGGTCCAGGAAGCTGAGGGCGCTTGGCTCCAAGCCCTGGGCAGGGCCCACCTCCCAGTGTGGCCTGGGGTCTCCACGAGGACCGACCTGCCCCAGGAAACACCATCTTCCAGGCTTCCCTGAGAGTCTGAGAGGCTCGAGGCTGCATCCCATGGGGCTCTGGTCTCCAGGAGGCTCTGGCTAGAAGGCAAACGGGTGTCACTGAGCCCGGGGAGGGGCCTGAAGGCTTGACCCTTCCTATCCCAGCCTCCCCCACCTCAGAGAACCTGCCATGTGCCACGTGTTAGGCTGATGAATCGGACCCTCGGCAGGCTCACAGTCTGTACCGGAGAAAGGCAAAGGAAGCTTCCAGGAGGAGCGGGGCTTTTAAGAGGGGCCTGGACGGAGGGGTGGGGTTGATAGTGTGGGCAGGGTGAGGTGGCAGTTGGGCAGTCAGGAGCTCACTCCTGTCCCTCTGTGTCCCTGGTCTCAGTCCTCCATGACCCTCAGAGCAAGAGCAGCTTGGCCTTGGGGTTGCTAAGGGTGACTGGGGGGAATGACCAAACCTAAATGGGTTGAAGGTGGCCCTGCCCGCCAGCCAGAGTGGTCTTTGGAGAAGAACCCCTCAGGGGTTGCCCAGCTCCCCGTCTTCCCAACACTGAACTGAAAGAAACTCAGACCTGGGGGGCTGTCCCAAAGCTGAGGGTCTAGACCTGGAGCCCTTGAGTGAGTGGATTCCATGACTCCATGAACTCTAAGGTGTGGACAAACTTTATGGGTGTGCGCGTGTAGGGGCACATTATCCTGGGGGCAAGGGTCGGTCACTTCTACGGTATGCACATGGCAGTTCGTGACCCCCCAAAGTGAGAAACCTTGTTCTGGAACATCAGGGCTGGGAGGAACTCCAGGACTTGGTGAGACTGACTCCTGCATTTACTGAAGAGGAAACTGAGGCTCAGAATGAGACATGCTCTGTTCAAGGTCATCCTGAAAGCTGGTTTCCTGGTCCAGGGCCTCGAAGAGCCCTCTGAAACAGTGAAAGCGTTTGTCACTCAGTTGTGTCAGACTCTTTGCTCTCCCCTGGAGCATAGCCCGCCAGGCTCTTCTGTCCATGGGATTTTCCAGGCAAGAATACTGGAGTGGGTTGCCATGCCCTCCTCCAAGATCTTCCCAACCCAGGGACTGAAGCTGCGTCTCTCATGTCTCCCGCATTGCAGGCAGGTTCTTTACCACTAGAGCCACCTGGGAAGTCTCTGATGGGCCCTCTAGAGGATGTGTTTCTCAGTGCCGCTGGTGGGCGCTGTGTCGGGGTGGAGGGGGCTGGTCAGCGAACAGATCCCTGGGCCCCATTCCAAAGGTACCGATACAGTATCCTTGAACACCAGAGTTTGTGTGCAAACTCTGTTCTAGAGGACAGGGTGTGCGCCTGCTCACGTTACACAGGCAGTGCTTGTAGGCTGACTTCTGGAGCCATGGTTAAGCGTGTGGTTGAGAGTATGGCTCTGTGTTCCAAACGGTACCTTGCTACTCACTTGCTGGGTGTCCTTGGGCAAGTCTCTTGACCTCTCTGCACTTTGGTTTCTCCATCTGTAAAATGGGGGCATTCACAATACCTCCTACCTCATGTGAATGGTACAGCTGATAAAGGAAGCCCTCAGCAAATGCTGACTTGGGATTCCTGCTCATTCTCCCTCTCTTCCTGAGCTTGAGATCCCAGGACAACAGGCTGCCTGGGTGCATCTTCTCAAAGTAAGGATGACCTTTGTGTCTGGGTGGCGGCTGGCTCATGTCCTGGGCTGGGCAGGTCACTCTGGGGAGCATCTTTCCGCGACATGTGCTCCGCGCAGCTCTCCCCGCCCTAAGCACTGACCCAGGGAGCAGCAGCCTCGATGGCCCGGGCCTCAGCTCATCCTGTGACCTCCCAGCCTCAGGGCTGTGGCAGGTGCTTGGTAAGTGGATGAATGCTCTGCCCGAGGCCCAGGGGCAGCTGGAGGCCTGCACCACCTTGAAGAGTGTTACCAAGAACATGACGACTCTGCTCCAGGAAACAAAAGGATGTCACACATCGGCTGAGCCTTCATGGGCAAAGAGCAGCACTGGAACCACAGCCCCACCACCGTCCACTCAGCCCACACTTACTGCACCTGCAAGACCAGGTTCTTGGCACTGGGTGGGGTGGACTGGGTATCATGTGAAGAAAACAGTATCTCTGCCCTTGTGCTTCTACTAGGGGCGTGGGGAGGAGGTGGAAGATAAAGAAGTGAGTACAATTAGTGGTTTGTAACAAATGCGATGGAGGGCGGTGGTGCAGGCAAGGGGAGCATGGGTCCCAGGGAGCAGCTGTGGGCGGGCTGCGGTTTCAAATAGGGTGGTCAGGTCAGGCCTCACTGAGATGCCATGTGAGCAAAGGCCTGAATGGGACAGAAGGGAGCCACGTAGATACACTTCAGGGGAAAACATCCTGCATTTGGTACAAAGGCCTGTATGAAGTGGTGTAATACTAGCTGCCAGGAACATAAACGCAAAACAGTTTAGTTCAAGCTCATTGAACAGTCATCAGTGCAAGAGTTCCTGGGGGTGACACATTCCTCCAGGTGGTGATCCAAGGATTCAGGCTCCTTTCGCTGGTATCTCAGCTCTTCCCTGCCTCCCACCGCAGTCACGTGTCCATTTAGAAGAGGGTGGGAAAACGCGGCGCACAGAAGGCATGTCGGCCTCTTAGGCTCCTTGGCCAGGAAGCAACCTGCCGTCAGCTTCCGCTCCCTGATTAACGAATGGGGGACTGGGAGCTGGGGCCCGGGCCTGGGCAGCGGCTTCCCCATAGCCCTGGGCTAGGCAGGGAGCAGGAGCAGCTCCTGCAGTTTGGGGGGCAGCTTGGTGCCTCTGTGGCAGCCCTCAGTGGGGAGTGGGCCTGGATGGTCAAGGGTTAGTAAGGAGGCCAGGTGGCTGGAGTGGAGTGAGAGTGGGGGGTGATGGGAGCTGAGGTCAGAGATAACGGGGTGGGGGGCTGCGGCAGACTACAGGGTCACACAGGCCACCCTTGGGTCTTGTGAGCAAACAGGAGTTCCTGGGGGGTCTGGGTGGGGAGGGCCATGATCCCGGTGTTCCAACTAGCTCCCTCTAGCGGCCGTGTGGAGAACAGACTGCCGGGGAGGTGGGAGCAGGGGCCCTGGGAGGGGGCTGCCTGCTGGTCCAGGCGTGGTGCCTTCGATGAGCATGGGAAGCGGTGGAATCAATACACTTTGAAGGCAGACAACAGGACTTCCAGGTGGGCAAGCTGTGGGGTGTGAAAGAGAAAGGCAGCAAGGCCGTGGCCCAGTACCCCAGAGGGCACTGGGAGGATGGAGACAGGAGAGTGGCGGAGGGGGCTCTTATAACACTGGGACCGCCAAGTGGAACCCCAGCCTCTCTGAGCCTCGGTTCCTCACCTGTAAAATGGGAGGAGAGGCCTCCTGTAAAAACACTTACCTGGCAGGTGGCTGAGAGCATTACTCGACAGGATGGCTCTGAATGGCCCGCGGTGAGTGAGCCGTGCTGAGGGCAGGGTCCAGGGCAGTGGGGGCCAACTCGCTGCAGAGAGGAGCTGGTGGCGGGGCTGGGGTGGGAGGGAAGGGGGTGCCTCTGAGAACCACCCCAGTCCTTTTCCAGCTCTGGGTCTCCTTCCCCCACGGCTCCAGCTCAGATCACCGTGATGGAGCCAGAGTTGGAGCCGGGACTGCCTGGCCCTCGAGGGTGAGGACAAACTCCAGCCCAGCAATGGCACAGGATGGGCGCTGGCTGGGCCACTCCATGCCAGGTGACTTGCTTCAGGGACCTCCACACCTCAGTTTTTAACCTGTCAAATGGGTTGGTCTGCAAGCCTCCTCAGAGAACTGG
The DNA here is from genome assembly GCA_006410615.1 of Neotragus moschatus. Classification (NCBI taxonomy): domain Eukaryota; kingdom Metazoa; phylum Chordata; class Mammalia; order Artiodactyla; family Bovidae; genus Neotragus; species Neotragus moschatus. The sequence continues at coordinate 6,894 of SJYA01004981.1, forward strand.
AGGAAGCATGTTGGGGGAGGGGCTGGCACTGCCCAACCCCCGCCGTCCCTGCTCCGCTCCCCACCCTGGCGCCCTGGGTGGGCAACAGACACTCTGCGCATGGCCCTCACGGCAGGAGGCAGCTACAAAGCAGTAATACTTTTATTCCCATCAGGGAAGCTGACGGGGCCCAACCTTGACAAAGAAGACGGTTAGGAAGAAGAAAGGGCCAGGGTGTAGGGGCCCCCGTTTTTGATGCCCCAAGCCCTCCACCCACCCTGCCAGTCAGGCTTCCAGACCCGAGGTGGGTGAGGGCTGGCTCTGCAGGGCGGGCCACGCTTGAGGGTTCCCTAGGCAAGGCCATCTGCCAGCAGTGTCGAAGGTGAGTCCAGCAAAGCTCTTTCAGTGCGGACAGCAAACGGAGAAGGCGCAACAGGTGGGTCTTCCCCTTGGTGACCAGTCCTGAGCTCTCAGCGTCCACCCCAGCCTCAGGGCGGGCCCTGCTGGCTCCGCCTCTCCTCCAGCGCCCTGCACACCCACATGGACACCACGGTGGCGTTTCCATCGTTGAACTGCACGATGAACGGGTGGCCCTGTGGAGAAGAGGAGGAAGCTGTGACAGGCATTCCTCGGACGCTGCACATCGCCTGCTCCTCCACCTTCCTCAAAAGCCCTGTGAGGTGAGGGCAGCTTCAGTCCCATTTCATAGCCTTGAGGCCCAAGGCAGAGCCTTGATCACTGAGGCCCAAGGCAGAGCAATCTGGAGCTTGTCTGGAGCACTTGCTGCAGCCCTCACATTCTATCTTCTCCTTAAACTCCAACCAGCCTGGAAGGTCCCACAGGGTATGAACCTGTCTTAATTCCACACAGCCTGGCCGTTCCTCAGCCCAGTGTCACTCCCAACAGCTGGCAGGCAAGGCTGGGCACTGGAGCCGCCAGCGTTCCAGTCCAGTTGCTGCCCAGAAACCAGAGAATCATCTCACCAGGGGCTACGTCAAGCCCAGTTTTCTTTTGTCTCAAGCTCTCCTATGAACAAGCCATAGTCGACGAGTGGAGGGAAGGCAAAGTGTCGGGGGGTGCGGGGGCAGGAGGGATGTGCTGGCTCCTGCTGAGTAGCTGGGGGCCGGACTCTGGAGTACAGCTGCCTCATGCTCTAACTGCTGCTGCTGCTGCTAAGTCGCTTCAGTCGTGTCCGACTCTGTGCGACCCCACAGACGGCAGCCCACCAGGCTCCCCCGTCCCTGGGATTCTCCAGGCAAGAACACTGGAGTGGGTTGCCATTTCCTTCTCCAGTGCATGAAAGTGAAAAGTGAAAGTGAAGTCACTCAGTCGTGTCTGACTCTTAGCAACCCCATGGACTGTAGCCCACCAGGCTCCTCTGCCCATGGGATTTTCCAGGCAAGAGTACTGGAGTCGGGTGCCATTGCTCTAACTACTTACCCAGTGTCAGTTCCTCCCCTGCTGTCCAGGAGACAAGATCCCTCCTGATGGTCTTAGGGCCTCCTTGGGAGTTCCCAGGAATGGTCAGAAAAAAGCAGGGGCAGCCACGGTGAAAGGAAAACTGCAAAGCCTCCCCCTCTTCCCCAAGTGCTTGTCTGCTAAGCAGCGCNACTACTTACCCAGTGTCAGTTCCTCCCCTGCTGTCCAGGAGACAAGATCCCTCCTGATGGTCTTAGGGCCTCCTTGGGAGTTCCCAGGAATGGTCAGAAAAAAGCAGGGGCAGCCACGGTGAAAGGAAAACTGCAAAGCCTCCCCCTCTTCCCCAAGTGCTTGTCTGCTAAGCAGCGCTCACGCGGCAGTGTCCTCCCCCATCGAACTCTGCAGCTTGAGACTCAGGGAGCCACGGTGGGCGAGCAGAGAGAATGGGGGGCTCCCACACCCCCAGATCCTTTTCTCCCTCTGGCTTCAGCTCTCCAGCTCCCGCTGCCCTGCTCTGCCTGTTCTGAGCCCTTCTTAGGTGCCCTCTCCCTGCCCACCCCCACTGCCCTCCACCAGGCTGGGCTTTCCAGGCAGCTTTCCCTATGAGCTCATCAGGAGGCACTGGGTCGGGGCTTGGATGCCCAGACCCTATGTCTGTAGGAGCAGTCAAAGCCCAGGCTGGGGGAGGGAAGGGGGTTGTTTAGTCAGCTCCGAGATGTCCCTGGGACAGGAAGAACGTCCAGGCTTCCTCACCCCGGGCTGACACCATGCCCCGTGCCGTTTTCCCAGTTTGGGCAGGAAAACCCGCCCCTGGAGCAGCCTGTGTGGGGCCAGCTCAGAGGCACAGGGAGCGGTGTCAAAGGTGCAGGGAGGAAGGGAGCTCGGCAGGGACCCAGGGCGGAGGGTCACCAAGACCACAGTGGAGCTGGGCCTGCAGCCCCGCCTGGCACCTTCTGTGATCTGCCCATGGCTCCCAACACACCCGCAAGGCCCCCCAAAGGAGCAGGTGCCCCTTCAGACTGCAGCTGGGGAAGCGGGTGGGAGGTCAGGTTGGGTGGGCATCCCCCCAGGCTGCACAAGCCTGAGTGGGGGCTGAGGCAGGAGAGCTCAGGTGGGACTTTCTCGTGGCCCTCATGCGTTCCCCTCCCATATTCCCACCTCGTATGTGCCCCCGCCCATATATATAATCCCACCTCATGTATGCCTGCCTAAATCAGCGCCCAGATAGAAGGAATTCTTTCTGGAGTCCGTGAGCACGTTTCCTTTTCAGGAGGCTCACAGGAGGCAACCTTGTGCCCTTCTGAAGAACAAAGGGAGACGCTGTGCTCAGGAGCCGAGGGGCCCCTCCCCTGCAGCCCGGGGTGCGCAGTGTCACTTTCCCAGAATGCCGGGTGACTTTGGGGGCCATATGCTGCATCTCCGCTATCATCTGTTCAGGAGCAAGCAGAGCGGAACCACAGGAGGGGAGAGGGGAGCATTCTTCCAGCTACAGCAAGGCTGAGGGCTGCGCGGCAGGAAGCACCTCGCCCGGTGTCCCGGGAGGCGGACGAGGAGGGGCTGGGCCTCCACTGCTTTGGTGGAGATTCTGCCCCCCTCCTCTCCTACCGCCACCTCCTGGNCCACAGGAGGGGAGAGGGGAGCATTCTTCCAGCTACAGCAAGGCTGAGGGCTGCGCGGCAGGAAGCACCTCGCCCGGTGTCCCGGGAGGCGGACGAGGAGGGGCTGGGCCTCCACTGCTTTGGTGGAGATTCTGCCCCCCTCCTCTCCTACCGCCACCTCCTGGCTGGGATGGGACCCGCATCTCCTGTGCACCCCTGGGGCTCTACACCACCCCGCACGGGAGAGACTGAGACCAGCGGTTTTGTCCCAAGCCACTGTTGATGGGTTTGGGGGCATAAGAAGAGAGATCACAGAGGGAGAAGGAAAGGAGAGACGCAGGGATGGAGGGGAGACCCCAGCCTCTCCAGGCAGCCTGGGCCGTGACAGGTGAATTCGGGAACTGGAGACTGCCTGGTCCACCACGTGACTGGACGCGTCGAGAAAGCCAGTACGTGGGGTGTGAGAGCATGGAGAGCTGTCCAGAAGGAAACTGGAGCTGAGATGGCACTGGGAACGCTAGAGATCATGGCAGTCTGGGGGCATTTCTGTCTACAGGGTCCAAGGGTAGCTCAAGGTCTGGGGTGGAGGTGTTAAATCACACAGGTGGGCATGATAATCTCCACTGTGCAGATGAGGAAACAGGCCACAGGCTCATGGTTGACCTGTTCCAGCTCCCAGACCTGTGACTGGATCAGAAGTTTCTGAAACCCAAACCTACTGTCCGTGGCTCTTCCTGGGCTGACAAGGGGCAGGCAGACACTGGGAGTCACTTCTCCCTTGCCTGATTTCTGCCGCGGGATTCAGGCCTGTATGACTGGAAGGGACTGAGGCTGCAGGTCCTAACCCCTGGGAGAGTGGTGTCAGGGTGGTAGGTCCCTCTTACTTGACTCCCCGCTCTCATCAGCCCTGGAGGGAACATGGTTACATTACATAACCCCATTTTACAGAAGAGGAAACAGCCCTGGAGGGAACATGGCTCGTTAAGTGCTAGGGCTTCTGGTTGCTCCTCTGGTACATTCTGAGGGCTGGACCCCAGCCTCTGTGACCCCGCCAGCGTGTGGGCTCCTTTCCTCCCTACCATGTAGCAGACGCTTCTCCAGCCCCAGACATGCATGGAGCAGGTATTCCTTACGAGTTTAATGAGCAAACAAAAGCTGATGGACAATGCTGGCAAAAAGCATGAAGATCACTCTGCCACCCTGAGGGGCCCCAGTTCTTAGGTAGCTCCTGACAGGCCTGAGCAGGTGCCTGCAACCACTAGAAGCCTGGAGACGGATGGAAACTGCACACTGGTTAATACCAAGTCCAGCACCCTGGACTGAGCACTGTGTGCCAGGCCTTGCCAAGAGCTTAGTCCCGATTCTCCCACCAGATCCCCATGCTCACTGTGGAGGTGCACACGGCCACCTGGCAGATGAGGAAACAGACACTCAGGGACCTGTGTGCAGTCACGGAAGCCGGGGCTGGGCTGGAAGCACCACCTGGGTCTCTGGACACCAAATGCCATTCTCAGGGCCGCATGCTCTCCGACACCTATGGTATGACGGCTGCCCTCACAGGCCCCTCCTGGGGTTTCTGGGTGGCCTCCTGCACCACACCCTCTTCAGCACCTGGGTAAATGCACACCCCGCCCCCCTCTCCCAGGCGGAGGAATCCAGACACGGACAAGCTCTCCAGCTCCCTCGGACTACCAGGGTCAACAGGAGCATGGCGTGGCCCAACCCTGCTCCCAGAACACCCACACGCCGCTCACTGAGAGCATCTTCCACCCATGGTGACCGCCCCCGACACCCAGGCCTCTGCTGCCCGCACAGCGTGTGTGTGAGTGGTCACCCTGCAGTCTGGACCCCGGACAAGCTCACTGGCCTCCGTACCAGGCAGTGGGAGCCACTCTCATCTCCCGGATTCTCTCAGGGCCAGGTGCAGCCATTGAACCAGCGAGGGCTGAGGTAAAATGGACCACAAACTCCGCCACAGAAGACGGAGGCATAAGAAAGGGGAGAGGATGGGACTGCGAGAGGCAGGACGGACCCTGAGGTGGGGCACAGCGGAGGGTGAGCGCCGGGTCAACGATGAGCAGAGCCAGCGGGTCGCCGGGTGCAGACCTCCCACCACCGGGCAGATGGTGCTCCGGCAGCAACTTGTGATGAGGAACCAGAGCACGAGGCGTGTCCAGCACACCCTCCTCCACCTGGGCACTAGCATCCAGGGCTTCGCTAGAGTTTGGCCCTCGACTTTGGTAGTAACGTCCTCAATTTTTGCCCACTGGTGTCGTCGTGATGAGACACTTTCCTGATGACTAACAGCATGACCCTCCCTCTATGGACAGCACTCCATGCTTCTGCCGGGGGGACAGGCAGAGAAGGGGTCTGGGTGCCCACCGCACGGGCACGAGGTGGATGTTTCGAACCTGCTGCGGTGAAGGGCGGCCTGAGGCTGACCTGTCTGGACTCCCAGGCCAGTGCTCATTCACTGACACTTTGCTCTGTGACATCAGCTGGGCTTCGAGTTCTTCCCCAATAGGAATTTGCTCCCCCTGGGGTCTCCTAGAGAGGGGGGTATAATTTCCTAGAGAACTCTGCATGTGACTCATGCAACACCTTGCTGGTGTGGCTGCCACTCTGCTACAGGCAGGCAGCAGGTCCTCCATTAGCCGTGGGCCTGTGGCAGGTAAAGNTCCCCAATAGGAATTTGCTCCCCCTGGGGTCTCCTAGAGAGGGGGGTATAATTTCCTAGAGAACTCTGCATGTGACTCATGCAACACCTTGCTGGTGTGGCTGCCACTCTGCTACAGGCAGGCAGCAGGTCCTCCATTAGCCGTGGGCCTGTGGCAGGTAAAGAATCCAATGTGGGAGGCCCGGGTTCGATCCCTGGGTCAGAAGATCCCCTGGAGAAGGGAATGGCAACCCACTCCTGGGATTCTTGCCTGGAGAATCGCATGGACAGAGGAGCCTGGCGGGTTACAGTCCATGGGGCCGCAAAAGAGTCAGACACGACTGAAGTGACTGACACCCCGTGGCAGGAACCAGTGACCTGCCTGTCCTCTCTGCCTGCATCTGGTCACTGAGCCCTGCCGTGGGCCAGGCCTGGGTTGCCTAAAATGGCCCTGAAACCACCCAGCACCCTGTTTACAGACAAAGGAGACCGAGATGCCGACAGACACGACCGAGCCAAGGTCACAGAGCTAGAAGGTGCAGAGCTAAGGGCTGAACCCAGGACGGGGCTCTGCCACGAGGACACCACACCACTCTGCTCACTGAGGTTGGGCACAGCACGTTTAAAATCCCTACTTTTTAAAAGAATATATGGCACAATATTATCATTTATTATTACACATTTTACTAACCCCTTGAATAAGTTACCAAAGGAGGTACTGTGTTCCCTCCACACCCTGTAACAACGCAAGCTTTATTTGTAGGAATAAATGGGGTAATACATTCTGTGCCTGTTCATTTTTAGGGTATATTATTTCTAACTGGGGCTTCCCTGATGGCTCAGTTGGTAAAGAATCCGCCTGCAATGCAGGAGAACCCAGTTCGCTTTTGGGTTGGAAAAATCCATTGGAGAAGGGATAGGCTACCTACTCCGGTGTTCTTGGGCTTCCCTTGTGGCTCAGCTGGTAAAGAATCCGCCTGCAATGTGGGAGACCTGGGTATGATCCCTGGGTTGGGAAGATCCCCTGGAGAAGGGAAAGGCTACCCACTCTAGTATTCTGGCCTGGAGAATTCCATGGACTTAATCGGTAGTTTTTAACTGACAAACTAAAAAGAGAGTGGCAAAAAAGGCAAACAGTGTCCTCCCTGATCCAAGTTGTATCAGGCACTTCTCATCAAGTAATTTATTTACTACTCCGCAAATCTATTTATTGAGTATTACCTTATGCCTGTTCTATAGACTGGGAAGCTAAGGCACAGAAAGACTAAGGACTCTGTCCACGACGAGTGCACTTGCACATGGCGCTGCCCCTGAGCCCGTGTCCTCAGCCATCACACCGTCCTTCCTCATCAGTACCAGGGCTGGATGGTGGCACCCACTCTGCAGGACAGCCAGCCGTCAGAGCAGGTGCCAGGGGTCTGCGTGACAGCCCCAGCCCACCCGGTTCTCTGCTCCTTCTCTTTGGGTCTAGATTCTAGGGAAGCAGGAAAATGAAGACCTGGGATCTGGCAGAAAGTTTCCAGAGCAACAGAGAACACCCTAGAAAAAAAGTGAAAGTGAAAGTCACTCAGTCGTGTCCGACTCTTTGTGACCTCACAGACTATACATTCCATTGAATTCTCCAGGCTCCCTCATTGCAGGCGGATTCCTTACCAGCTGAGCCACAAGGGAAGCCCAAGAATGCTGGACTGGGTAGCCTATCCCTTCTCCAGTGGCTCTTCCCAACCCAGGGATCAAACCGGGGTCTCCTGCATCGCAGGTGGATTCTTCACCAACTGAGCTATGAGGGAAGCGCCCCCCAGAGATAAGGGCGGCCATAACAAACAGGGTGCCTGGCAGCAGACTGCACCCCATGCCTACGATCTGCTCTGTGAGGCCTTGCCTCCTGTCTCCTCTCGAGGGGCGCCATCTCTTCCGGAACAAGTGCACACACCTGCCCTGCTGTGTGTTATCAACATCTGAGCCCACCTTATCCTAGCACGAGACTGGAAGCCTCGAGAAAACGTGGTGCTGATCACTGAAGAAGCACCCGGAGAAGTTAGCTGGATTGACAGGTTCGTTACATTGCTTCCCAGGAGCCTGGTGCTAGGTTGGGAAGTGCAGCAGGTTGGGCGGGCAGGCCCGGGAGAAGGCTCCACAAGCTGAGGCTGCTCTGGACTCCCCGGACCATAGGGCTTTTCTCTCTCTGGAGGAGCCCCAGGCCACCAGCCACCTCCTGGCCCACCAAGGATGCTGCACGGGGCAGAAAACCACGGATCCATGAGTCAGTTCAAGCAACTAAACCACCCCCTCTCCTCCCACCAAAAAGCAAGCCAGCCCAGCTCAAGTACACTCAAGTCCAAAATAAAAAGAGTCCAATATGAGCCACAGGACCCAGTCCAGTGATTAGGCAAGCCCTCTAAGAGGTGATCTGAGGGGCCAGAGGGGCCCTGTGGTCAATGCACTGCCCATCACTTCACCTTTCTGCTCTGGGCTTGCCGGCCTTACTTGAAGGCTCTTTGTGCGTCCCTTTAGGATCTAGCCCTTGTGGCAGGAGTAACACTTCAGTCCCTTCAATTATGGAGAAGTGGTGGGAGGGGAACGGGACCTCAGAGACCAGCAGGGCCATAGGGGGTGAGCTGTGTTGGGGTTTCCACAGTTTGATTCAAATCATTAAGATATTTTAAGTTATATTTGTTTAAAAAGACTAATTAAAAATAACATATACACTCAACTATCTTCAAGTCTTAAATGCTACCTGGAATACTGGCAGTGTGTTACCCAACACTGTGATGGTAACTGATCTATAGCTCTTCGGACAGGTGGTCTTGTCAGACCTTGTTAGATTGGTGCATATTACTGACTGCTAATATATGCGTTGATGCCTGGGAAGGCTGGGCTGGTGCACTCGGCACCTGCAAGAACTCAGGGCTGTGACGTCCACTTACTGGAGCCAGTGCACTGAGCCTACAGAGCGTGTCAGCCTGGTGGCCAGGCGCACGATGCCCAACCAGGGTGTGGGTCAAGCCTTCCAGTGGCGTCAGCTCCTACAGGCTTTGAGTCCGTCTTCTCTGATCTGTAGACTTATTGTAAGCAATTCATACGAACAGCAGCTAGCTATTGTCAGCAACTAAACTCTAAAAATTTTCTGCTATTCCTTTTTTAAGCTTCCACAAGGGTTTAAAAGATGCCTAACCTGCTTGGAGAATCCCAGGGACAGTGGAGCCTGGTGGGCTGCCATCTATGGGGTCGCACAGAGTCGGACATGACTAAAGCGACTTAGCAGCAGCAGCAGCAGCAAGCTGAGAGGACAGTTGGGGGAGTCTGGATTGAGGCTCCTGAGACAGTGTCAGAGATAAGAGGAATGCTGATGCAGATACTAGACTGCAACCATCACCTATGACCCCAGCTCTCAGATTTTTGAGTCCTTCAAGAGAGGTCTCATGCCTTTATAAAGAGGTGCCTTTAATGAATACTAACATTCATGCTAAAAAAAAAAAAAAAAGCTACTTTCCCCCTATATTAATAATGAGATCCTGCATTAATCTTACACAATAAAAAGCATTCCCCTGCTAAAGATTCAAAGCTAGCAATCTAATCCCTACTTACCCTGGAGACAACTTCAGATTAGAGAAGTTAAACAATTTTTGGAAAAATGCAGACTGTCTAATGTCTGCTAAACTGCTGACAAGGGCAGGGCGGTGGGCAAGCCTATATAATATTAATTTTTTTAAAAGACTTTTTATGTGGACCATTTTTAAAGTCACTGTTGAATCTGTTACAGTACCGCTTCTATTTCATGCTTTGGTGTCTCGGCCATGAGGCATGTAGGATCTTAGCTCCTTGACCAGGGACTGAACCCGCACCCCTGCACTGGAAGGTGAAGTCTTGTCCACTGGACCCCCAGGGAAGTCCCTAATATTAATTAGTGTACATGAGATAATCAGTCATGCTCCGCCTGAGGGCCTGCTTCCTTCAGGGTGGGTGTGCCTGGGCCAATCGACAGGGGGCGTCTGGGAGGAAGGTGTCCAGGACTGAGGCTGCAGCAGGGGGTGGGGGGAGGTTCCCCAGGAGTGACTCAGCAGGAGGAAGCTGAGGCACCACCACAGCACCTCTTGCATCTGCCCCCATGTTGGGTGAGGCAAGGGGCCCCGGCCTGAGGGTCAGTGGGCCTCCTCTCACCAGCCCTGGAGTCTTGGAGGCTTGGGAAGGGCCATGATGACCTCACTTATAGAAAACACTCCAGGGCACCTCCACTCCCTTGGCTTCATCATCCCACATGGAGGGACTTATATGGTCATGATACCTCTCCGCCCTGTCCCCAGGGGAGGAGGAGGGTCAGGCTGGCGGGAGCAGTCAGGCAGCAGGCCCAGCCCAGGGGTCTCCTGCCCACAGGAGGGCTGGGTTCTGGCCTGCCCTCTTCTGGCGAGCTCCCAGGCAGGCTCCAGACTGCTGTTCACCTCTGATGGGGCTCTGTGGGAAATTCCCAGCAAGGCCCAGCACATCAGCACAGCCTTTGACTCAGATTGCATAGAAGGAGAGCTGATGCTTCCTTTCTGCCATTTCCTGAGTCTTATTTCTCAGCTGGGTTTGAACATGGGGAGGCTGCTGGCTGGCCTTGTCACCCTACCGAATATCTCTGCTCCCCTTGCCTCTGGGCTCGGGTAGGAAACTGCCTGACTGCAGACAGGCTTCCCAGACACACACTGGGTAGCGTGATGGGAGGCCATATGCTCCCATGTAGAATACACTAGGGGAGCAGCAGTGAGACGAAGGTGTGAGCCTTGCCTGTCAGCTCGTGTGGAATCTCACCGTCTGCCTAGCCTGGCTTACCTGGGCCAGTGCCCCGCTGCAAAGCTCTCAGAGGCAAGGCGTTGGTCCTGAGACTGTGCTTTCTCAGCCTCTGATTCCTAAAGATGGGGGTGTGGGTTCCCTTCTAGTCTTTAATTTTCTTTGAAATGAAGAAGTGGTCCTCAGTTGTGACATACCATTTCAGTCACCCTTCCTGAGTTTATTCTTTACAAATACCACGGAAATAGATGTTTCTTCCCAAATATTCAATTACTGGCAGCAAATTGCTTACCTCTAGCCACCCTAGACTCTACATGAGGCACCTCAGGCGGTCAAGGTGAGATCTGCTTTCACCTGAGCAGATCCATGTGTTCCTACATGGGATAATTGGCCAGGAAATGATCCATCGAGAGGGCGAGGTGTTTCAAGAGGCTCCGTCAGTCATTCTAGGGCCTATGCTAACAGGGCAGCCCCAGGACCAGAGCAGTGTGGGAGAGGGCACAGGGAAACTGCAGTGGGCCACTGTGAAGGGAAAGGAGCGGGTCTGTGTGTCTCTGTGTGTCTCTGTGTGTGTGTGTTTGCCAGCACCCAGGAATTTATGTTGGAGGAAGTGGATCCATGTGGGTGGCAGAAGGGTGCCCCCTGCCCATCTAGAGGGGCTGTGGTGGCTGCCCTGTAGAGAACTCAGACAAGACGGGTGAGCAGGAAGAGCAGGGAGCATGCTGGCTATCCCAGTCAGTCTTGGGACGAGCAGATGCTCCAACAACGCTGAGGCCTCCTATCTGAGAGGCTGATTCTGCAGCAGGTCCAAGCAATGAATAGGGGGGCCAATTACAGGCATCTGGATGTTCAGGTTTGTCTTTTGGTGTGATGGGCTGTGTGGTGCTGGTGGTTTACAGACACAACGCTTAAAAGGCTGGTTCCCTCCTGTCCTCTTTTGTTCTTACCTTTTGAGATTTGATGTTTAAATTCTGAGACTTTGGCTCTCTCTGTGTATAAATGCATACGTGGGCATGTGAGTGGGCAGAGGGGAAGTTCCATCACAATTTCGGGCACAGAGTGGGGAGCTCAGTAAGCTTGTTGAACAAAACAGAATGGACTGATTCTGACAGTGAGAGAATGAAGAGATGGGGAGAGACTAAGCCTAAAAGTCCTCCCTCTAGAAACTCCCAGTCAAAGCAGATGAATTTGTAAGAAAGGAAATCTGCAAGTGCCAAAAATGAAGAGGAAATGGAAAACCTCTTCAGTAAGGGTGTGAGTCGAGGTCTTGTGGCCCTAAGGGAGGCTATCAGTTCCAGGAAAGCAGGACCTGGAAAGTGTGAAATACTAAGTGGAAACAGGAGAAAAGGTCCAGCTGGGGAGTTGGCCTGGGACCCTGAGCAAAGCTGGGACTGCAGAAAGTCTGCCCATCAGCAAAGGGGATGCTGTGTAAGGTGACTCTGAGCCTCGTGCACTTTGCGGTCCTATGTACCACTGTTCTGGTCTGAGAACACAAGGCTGACTAATCTAACCTAACATTGATATTGATCTAGCAATACTCTGGAGTATCTCTCAGGAGCAAATGAAAAAACATTCTGAGGCAATGCTTCTGGAATGCAATCATCTCCTCAGCAATAAGCCCCATTCAGAATGAGCTTACAATAAAAATTCTAAAACACGTGAGGAAACAATTACCCATGGACAAGAGTCAGCAGACACAACACGCAGGAAGATTACAGCTCTCAGAACCAAGGTGAGAGAAAAATAATTGGAAAGAAAATGCAAAACAATGTACAGTTGAAAAGACTAAAGACATAAAAGAAGTTGAAACACCGAGAACAAGATATTATGAAAAAGAGAAGAGAGATTTTAAAAAGAATCAAATAAAACTTATAGAAATAACACTTTAGTAAGTTATTAAATAACTTATTTAATAAAATAAAACTTATAGAAATAAGTGTTATAGAAATAACACTTATAGAAATAACACTTACAGAAAAACTTATAGAAATAACATCAAATAAAACTTATAGAAATAACAGTGAGTAGGAAAAACAAAAGAAACTCTCCATAGATGAGCCAGACAGCAGGCTGAATATAGCTGAGGAGAGACTTAGCGAGCTGGAAGAATGGTCTGAGAAAGTTATCCAAAGCACTACTCAGTACTGAGAGATACACAAAACATAATTTTTTAAATGTGAAAGAGAGAGACCCAGAGGAAAGAATGAGAAGAGACGTGACAGTGGCAGATGGGAAATATTCAAAGAGACAACATCTGAAAATTTTGAGAACTGATGAAAGATATGAATTTTCAGATTCAAAAATCAAAATGATCTCCAAGTAGCATAACGATAAAGAAATCTATACCTAGACAAACTGGAGGGAAACTGCAGAATACCAGGAAAAGAGATGTTAAAAGCTCCCAGGGAGAAAGACCATGGCAACTGGGCAGCCAGCAGATTCTCACCAGCTAGTGGAGAAGCCTTGAGAAGGAAATGGCAACCCACTCCAGTGGAGAATTTTTGGAGAGTTGCCTGGAGAATTCGGATTCAATTCAGAATTCAGGAGAGGAGCCTGGTGGGCTGCTGTCCATGGGGTCACACAGAGTCGGACACGACTGAAGTGACTTAGCATGCATGCGTGCATTGGAGAAGGAAATGGCAACCCACTCCAGTGCTCTTGCCTGGAGAATCCCAGGGACAGAGGAGCCTGGTGTGCTGCCGTCTATGGGGTCGCACAGAGTCGGACACGACTGAAGCGACTTAGCAGCAGCAGCAGCATGGAGAAGCCAGATGAAAACAGAGTATCTTCAAGGCTCTGGGGAAACTGTCAGTCTAAACTCTTAAATCCAATTGAACTAATAATCAAGAGTTAGGGCAGAACTTCCCTAGAAGTCCAGTAGTTAGAATTTTGAGCTTTCACTGCTGAGGAGTGAGTGTAATCCCTGGTTCAGGAACTAAGATCCTACAAGCTGTGAAGCGCAGCTCCCCCCACCCCCCAAAAAAGAGGGCAAAGTGAAGACAATCCTAGAACAAATGACAGAACTCTTAATGTACTTCCAAAAGGAAAGGAAACTTCAGGAGGAGGAAGTAGGATGCAACAGGAATAGGAACAGATAAGTGGTAAACACATGGATAAATATCAACAGGTATTGATTATACAAAATGAGAACAAGAGTAATGACTAACTGCGAAGACATAAAAACAAGATGCTAATGAAATCCATGAAAGAAGAAGGGACTGATCAGAAATTCTTAGGGTCCTTATATTTGGTGGAGTAAAGCTGTGGTTGAGGCTGCTAGCTGTCAACATCCATTCCTCCTTCTTCCTTAGTGATATGGATCCTAAGTTTAATAAGGAACAGAGTTGATGTTTGGAAGAAACCAACAAAATTCTATAAGGCAATTATCCTTCAATTAAAAAATAAGTAAATTTAAATTAAAAAAACACACACACAAAACACCACAATGGGAAAGCCAGCCACACACACACACACACACACACACACACACACACACAGGAAGTGGCATCCAGCGAAGCAGCTGCATGCCCAGCCTCCCTTGCAGCTGGTTTTTGGCCAGCGCCATGTGAGCCTGTAAGCGTGTGCTGATCCGCAGATCTGTCCTTACACAAAGGAGTGTTCTGACCACTCTTCCTCATTCCTGTTGGCTAGAGCTCAAATGCCCCTTGACTAGAAAGGAACTGCCGACTAATCTGGGATACGTCCTGCCTGTCTTCATATGTGTGGGGAACATCCTGCTGTCATATTTAAGCTGTTGTTTANGTGAGCCTGTAAGCGTGTGCTGATCCGCAGATCTGTCCTTACACAAAGGAGTGTTCTGACCACTCTTCCTCATTCCTGTTGGCTAGAGCTCAAATGCCCCTTGACTAGAAAGGAACTGCCGACTAATCTGGGATACGTCCTGCCTGTCTTCATATGTGTGGGGAACATCCTGCTGTCATATTTAAGCTGTTGTTTACTTTAATCATGTGCAGTGAAAGCCAATTCTACCTAATATAAAGGTTAAGAGATTGAATCTAAAGCTGAATATTGTCGGGAAGGGGGTATATTTAGTGATTAACCTTTAGGCTTTGCTAAATTAAGTTAGAAACTTGGGGATAACCATTACAAGGCTAGAAACAGAATACAGTATCTAAACCGGTAGGAAGACTAAAAAGAAAGAAAAAAAATCAATCTAATAGAGTAAAGAAAGGAGAAAAAAGTCAAAAAGCATTGTAGAGACAAAAATACAAGAGTAGAAAAAAATTTAGGTGTATCAATAAGCAATAAATATAAATGATTAAACTAATGAATTAAAAGAAAGTCAGATAAAATTAAAGACATCAATAGCAAAATGCAGAGATTCATTTAAAACAAAAGAGCATAGAAATAATGAAAACAAAGGGGCAGGAAAACATATAGCAGACAAACACGAACCAAAAGAAGACTGCATAGGTATATTAATATCAGACAAAAATAAAACTTAAAATATACTAGAGGTAAAGAGAGTCACTACATAAAGATAAAAGAAACCTTTTAAAATGAAGATACAGCATTTTGACACAGGCACCTAACATCACCACCTTAAAGAAAGTACTAACAAAACTGCAAGGAGAAGCAAAACCACACTAACAGTGGGAGGCTTTAACACAGCTCTGTCAGTCACTGATAGATAAAGCAGGTAGAAAGTCAGTAAGGACACAAAATATGTAAGTAATGCAATGAACAAATTTGACCTAAAGGATGTAAAAAGGACACTTCTTTCAACAGTTAAGAGAATCACATTCCTTTTAAGCAAAGAGAGTACACTGAAAAAAAAACACAAAAAAACCACAGGGTAGTAACCACAGGCATTTCAACAAACAACAAAAGGTCTTTGTTATTTTGGTTGCTATTATATCAACCATGCTCTCTGACCATGGTGCACAAAAAGAAGACAATGATCACAAGATAACAAAACAACACTGAGTATGTGCAAACAAAAATACTTCTAAATAATTCACGGGTCAAAAAAAGAAATCCCAATTGAAACTGAAAATTACTTAGAAATGAATGACAATGAAAATACTATATATAAATATTTGTGGAATGCGGGTAAAGTAATGGATAGCTTTATGTGGATATATTAAGGAAAAAACACTGGAAATTTAAGAGTTAAGTCAATAAATTATAAACGGAACAAAAAGTAAATCCAAAGAAAACATAAAACAGCAGTAATAAAGAACACAAAAGAGTCACACATTAAAGAGATGATCAAATCAATAAAATACTGGCTCTTTAAAAAGGTTAGTAAAATAGACTAGCCTCTGACAAAACTGGTAAAGAGAGAACAGAAGCAAACATGATTAGGGATGAAAAAACGGTACATGCCCATAAATGCAGGAAAAAGTTTAAAATGCTAAGGGCACACCTTATGAAGGATATGAGACCAACATCGCTGAAAATGTAGCGTCATGGCTCCCCAGGAGGGAGAGGAGAGAGGGGAGAGGAGGTGTGTGTGGGTGGTGCTGGGGGCAGAGGGCAGGGTGGCGATGGTGACCTGGAGGTGTCAACAAATATGGACAGTCACCCTGGTAGGTTCTGAGCCCTGATATCACACTTCAAACTTTTAAAGTGATTCTTACCTATTGCTTCATCTGTTTTCAAGAAACATCCGATTAAGCGAAGGTGCTACCAAAATCCCTCTCAGTAACAGCTTTTCTAGTTTCTCAGGAAGGAAAAACAACCTTTTACACAAAGACTGAACCTAAAGTGGAGATTTTTTGATGTTATCAAATCAACAAAAAACCTTTAGGAAAAAAAACTGCTAACGACACCAGATGTTGAATTTTGGGGTAGACAACTATAACTGAAGGGCTTTTTTTTTTTTTTTTTTTAAGGTTTCCAGCTATGATACCGCAGTTATCTGAGCTTCATTCAATTCAATAGACAGGGTTGCTGTTGAGGTGAGTGTGGGGGAGCCAGGGGACTGGCTGGGGCAGCCCTTTTGGAAAATCTGAAATAAACGTATAACAAAGGGCAAAGTTACCAGGCCTAGCCTATAAAATACAGGATCGAAAATTACTAGTTACTCCAGAGTTTCTGCTATCAGGAACCATTTTCTCAAACTGCCCCCTCCTTTTGTTTTTCTAAAGAAAATCCCACGAAAAGGAAACAAGCCATTTGAAAATTCTGATCACTTTGTGTTCTGGCAGCAAATAAAAATCATCAATAGAACTCGCTTTTAGCCTTGAGCAATATTTTCTAAAACAAAACACAGAGAACCTGTGGTACTTAACTATTCCGTTATTGATTTACTGTGGTTTGCAAGGTAATGTTGAAGAAAATTAAATGTACGGAAGGCTGAAATGCGTTTTCCGAGGTGGTGAGCAGGGTAGCCTGTGTTTTCCGAGGCGGTGTCGCTGGTCATGCGCAGAACGAACGACTAAGGGAGCGCACTTCATCTGATTACAAATAAGCTGGAGAAGCTCGTTGCTGCAGAGCTTTATGAAACCAAAGTCTGTTTTCACTGTTGAGAAGGACAAAGTTATTTAGTTTCAAGCACGCTTCTTCTGCTAGTTATGCTCCAGTGTACAGGGAGACTTCAGTCAAATCCAATATGGATGTATTGAGTGGCTTCTGTGTGTCTGACTCTAAATCTGGTTTTTAAAGTCTAAGGACTCCCCTTTGGCACATTCATGGCTTATTAGGTCCCCAGGGCTTCCCTTGTGGCTCAGCTGCTAAAGAATCCACCTGCAACGTGGGAGACCTGGGTTCAATCGCTGGGTTGGGAAGATCCCCTGGAGAAGGGAAAGGCTACCCACTCCAGTATTCTGGCCTGAAGAATTCCATGGGCTTTTTAGTCCATGGGGTTGCAAAAGAGTCGGACACAACTGAACGACTTCTTTTCATTTTACTTTCAAAAAAACNTGGGAAGATCCCCTGGAGAAGGGAAAGGCTACCCACTCCAGTATTCTGGCCTGAAGAATTCCATGGGCTTTTTAGTCCATGGGGTTGCAAAAGAGTCGGACACAACTGAACGACTTCTTTTCATTTTACTTTCAAAAAAACAACAAAGAAACCCCTCAACGAATAATAATTCAAAACAATTTTATGCTAATTACTGATTCAAGAGCAAAGTGGTCATATTGTTTCAAACTTCTGCATTTACATGCAGTCTTACTGAGCAGGGTATTTCCTATTTAGTGAAATGGCCTGTTTTCAAATCTAGAGGCACCTTACAGACCTACAGGGCACTGTAAATTTGACTCCCTTACTTAAGACTAAGAATCTGAAAGTTACATTAAAACTTGAACACTTTACTTTCAGTTAGCCCTTCAAGCCCTTATTCAGCCCATTTTCTTGCAGTTTAGACTACTAACGCTAACACTCAGTGTCTGGTTTCTCAATCTAAAGCACAAAATAAACAGGCAAATAGGAGAGGAAGAGCGGAGAGCTATTAGAAAGGGAACAAGGGCAGGGGTACTAAGTGACAACTATTAGCAACACTACACACACAAAAAAAACGAAACCAAGGAACCAGCTTGGGATCAACCAGGGCAAAGACAATGGCCCTCCACATGTTAGTATAAGGAGACGCTAGGACGGCAGAATACAGCAAACTGTTTATGAAGACGGTCTAAGAACATTTTCTAAAAAGCAAACCCTGAGGCACATCATCTATTTAAGAGGATAGGGACGTGTACAATACATTTTAAACCTCTTGCCTGCAATCTTTTTAAAAACCTTTGCTTTCATAAGGAATAATTTTCAGTTATCTGAATAATTTCCTTTATTTGGAGGTGTTCATTTACGGAAAGTGGTGAATAGGAGACCTGCTGCTCTTTGCATTTTGGAAGGTCAGGATCAAACAGGGAAAAGCTTGAGCTCTGGCTGCCTTTCAGTAGCCCTGTGTGACGTCACCAGGCAGACAAGCCTCCAGAACCTCTGCACTCAGTAAAGACATATGGGGCCACTTAGGGCCCAAGTTTCTCTTGGCTTCCTTTGGAGCAAGTTTGATTACTTCTAAGATTTATGGTCAAAGTGGAAGGGAAAGAAAATACTTCACAGAGCAGATTTATAACCTCATCTTGTTTTTATAATAACATTAGGGATGACATCCTATGACAGAATCTTGGAATGACTGCAGGGAGACTTGGAAACTCAGTGGGAAGTTTTATATTTTGGAGCATTTTGTACTTCCAGAGGTCAGGGAGGAAAGGACCAGGGAAATGAGCCAGGGAGACAGTCAGAGAGTGAGTGTCAGCTGGTCTAATTTTCTGTGTCAACTCTGAAAATTAGATAAACAATGACAAACCAGGCTTTTTAAATGAACTTGTCACTTCTGGTTTTCTTGATACAAGGTAACATTTTTCAAGTCCTAGTAGCCCTAAAGACAGATTTAACCCCTGAGAGGTTTCTGTATTGTGTTCTAAAGCACCTACATTGAAACAAAAGGTTGAGTCCAACCCTATCCCCCTTAAAAGAAAAACTAATTATCCTTGAAAGTTAAGTACTCTTCTTCTAACAATTAAGGGGATTATACCTAGAGCCAAAGTCCAGCCTTCTACAGGACAGCCTTAGCGACTTTTTTTTTCCTTTCAGTCATCTTCCTGTCTCTCCAGGCCAGTATCACCCCTCAACATGGTCCTTTCATCTTTCAACCAGTGTTCTAAGCAGGGACTGGTTCCTTGCACCAACTGAGGGGAGCACACACTGTTCTGGGTCCCCTGCTCCTATGTTATGAAGACATGGAGTAGGAGAACCGCTCTGCCTACAATTTGGCTGTAACAAGCTCCCTGGTGGGGAGATGAAAGATCAGTGAATCTTTAATGGCTGCCCTTAGTGGCTTTGCTCTAAGGATATTTATTCAGTCGGAACACGTTGATTTGGAGAGAAAAATAAGTATAAATATAATTAGCAGCATCTGAGTAGAGTTTTTCATTCCACAAAGTGCTTTCAACCTCAACATCTAATTCAAATGTCACAGTAATGCCATAAAGTCTCAGGATGACATTAGTGTCATTATGTGGATTTGAAAACTAGGTTCAGAGAAGTGAAGTGATCTGGCTAAGGTGGGGTTGGGATCTGAACTGGACACCAGCTCCAAAGCCTGTGCTTTTTGTTAGGTTTGTTAATATGTTATGTTTTGTTACATTATAATATATGATAACAGCAATATAACAGCCAATGGTTGTGAGCACCTATCCCATGTCAGATACTAGTCAGGTGCTTTCATTTACAGTATTTCCTACGATCTCCAGTCACCCGTCAGAAGAGATGTGGGCCTACTTTACAGCAGAGATACCGATGCTCCTGGGTGGTAAGCCCTGCGCTTTAGGCTGAAGTCTCAACACGGGCTGGAACCCAGGGTCCTGGACTTCACATTCTTTCCCCACACTCTACAGCTTGCAGCAACAACTCCCACCCCCGCCCCCGCCCTCCTGCATTCCACACAAAGTACACGGCCATGGTCGCCCTGGGTCAAGTACAGAACAGGTCTTGTAAGGTTCTCTGACCCCAGCCTTTGCCTCTTCCCTGAATTCTAATGTCCTTTTCCTTTCTGATGTAGTAGAGTTTCCTTTTCTAAAGTCTCCCAAAGTTCAAAACTACCTCTGCTGCCAGCTTACTGTTGAGGAGAAAACTATCTGATTACACCAACTCACAGGATGGTATGAATAACTAATAAGAGCACTGGGACTATGTGCACTTAAAAAGAGGCCACCTGCCCCAGTCCAGCTGCATCTCTGATCTCTCAGGTGATAAGAGTTCTGGGTGTGAGGGGCTCTGTCTACGTGGGCAGGTAATTTGCCTGTGGTTTCCAGGGGCCTGTGAAATTCACTCTCCAGCATGCAGCTTTCCCCTCTTGCTCTGGGAACTCTGTGCTCTGTACAACAAGGAGAACATCACCAACTGCACAGGAAGGCCGTGGTCTGCCCTGGACATCAGGAAGGCTGTGTTTAGGAAATGCCCCGCACAGAGGCTATGCTAGAAACAGCTCTATAGTCGTGACTGTCAGTGGCCTGGACTTGTTTTTTTCTAAGGACATTTTTGCAATACCTAACATGTGCTCAGTGCTAAGTCTGGAAGACCGAGACCGGCTCTCCTGACAGCTGCACACGGTGTGGGTGGACAGGCAGAGGAAAATGAGGGGTCTGGCTCTCCATGTAGGAAGGACTCTCACCACTCACTGCGCTGCCCCTCTCCTGAGCCTCAGGCCTAAAGACCCAACTTGCTCCCTCATTTAANCGAGACCGGCTCTCCTGACAGCTGCACACGGTGTGGGTGGACAGGCAGAGGAAAATGAGGGGTCTGGCTCTCCATGTAGGAAGGACTCTCACCACTCACTGCGCTGCCCCTCTCCTGAGCCTCAGGCCTAAAGACCCAACTTGCTCCCTCATTTAAAACGGGAATGAGCTGATTTCCCTGAATTCAGAATTGCGTGTAACTAAAACACAAAACAGAAAAAAAGGAAACCCAACTGTTGCACTCGTGCACAGCCTATAGACAAGACGGCAGTGCCCTCAGACAGCATTTCAAATACAGTTTATTAGTGTGTGATATGAAAAGGGTATTTTTATTGCATGATATAATGCAATGGGACCTTGGGCGCTCTGTGGAAAGACCTCACACTCAGAAGTGTAATGAACCCGTAGTCCCCAAAACATTAGACTGTACATTAACCTATCATTAATGGCACGTTAGGGCTAGGGGCATTGCACGCTTGCTGGTCAGGGCTCCATCAGGACAGTGTTGAGAAAACCACACAGTCTTCCCAGGCTTAAAGCAAATAGAGAAAATAAATATTCCTGATGTCTACAGGCAGCTTTAACGGAAGTTCAATCCCAGCTCTGCCTTGCAATTTCCAAGACTGCTTTCTTAGAGGAAGATGCACAGCTGAACAAAAGAAGGAAACGAGCCTTCTGCAGTTCACCCGCAGCTATATGCCCCATAGCCCCAGTGTGGGCTAGGCAAGGTCACAAGCAGAGGGTGCCTCTGGTAGCCGTGCAGAAG
>SJYA01004982.1:0-28708 GCA_006410615.1 Neotragus moschatus
GAAAGGCTAACCACTGCAATATTCTGGCCTAGAGAATTCCCTGGACTGTATACTCCATGGGGTCACAAAGAGTCAGACACCACTGAGCGACTTTCACTTTCAATAGGGAGAACCCATTTTAATACAGTCAGCCATCTCTCCAGTCTCCTTTCTAAATTATTCATTCAATAGCTATTTATTGGGCATCTACTTTGTGCCAGACACTGTGGATACACACATGAATAGCAGAACATGAAGAAGTTCTACCTGTGTGGCACCTTCTTTTATGGTGAGGAGTGGGAGGGCTTGGAGATGGCATGAGGATAAAGGAAGAAACTGGAGGTCAAGAATATGATACTGTTTCTCTGTTGATGGACATTTACATTGCTTACATGTCCTGGCCATTGTAAATAGTGCTGCAATGAACACTGGAGTGCCTGTATCTTTTCAAATTGTGGTTTTCTCTGGATATATGCCCAGGAGTGTGATCTCTGGGTCATGTGCTCATTCTATTTTTACTTGTTTAAGGAACCTCCATACTATTCTGCAGAGTGGCTGGACCAATTTAAATTCCCACCAATAGTACAGGAGGATTCCCTTTTCTTCACACCCTCTCCGGCATTCATTGTTTGTAGATGTTCTGATGATGGCCATTCTGACCAGTGTGAGGTAGCACCTCACTGTAGCTTTGATTTGCGTTCCTCTAATAATTCGTGATGCTGAGCAACTTCTCATGTGCTGTTTGGTCATCTGTATGTCTTCTTGGGAGAGGTATCTATTTAGGTCTTCCACCCATTTTTTGAGTGGCTTATTTATGATATTTAGCTGCATGGGCTGTTTGTATATTTTAGAAATTAATCCCTTGTCAGATAAAGAAGATGTGGTACATATGTACAATGGAATATTACTCAGTCATAAAAAGAACAAAATAATACCATTTGTAGCAACATGAATGGACCTAGATATTGTCATACTTACTTGAGTGAAGTAAGTCAGACATAGAAAGGCAAATATGATATTGCTTATATGTGGAATCTAAAAAACATGGACGGGTTCAAATGAACTTATTTACAAAACAGAAGTAGAATCACAGGTGTAGAAGTACGGTTACCAGGGGATGTGGGGGGGGTGATAAATTGGAAGCCTGAGATTGACATATACACACTACTATGTATAAAATAAATAATAACAACCTGCTGTACAGCACAAGGAACTCAATATTGCACAATGGCCGATTTTGGAAAAGAATCCTTTTCTAAAAAAGCAGATATATGTATATGTATAACAGATTCACTTTGCTATGCACCTGAAACTAATACACATTGTAAATCAACTTTAATAAAAAGTTTAAAAGAGAATATGTTACTGTGATTTTATTCTAGACACTATGTGCCAAAAGCGGGGTATATTTCATCTCATAACCTCACAACAGCCCTACAAGGTTGCACTTCATATTTCTGCAGATAAGAAAAACCAAACAGAGTAGAATCAAATAATCTGCCCCCCAAACAGAAAAGTAGTTGCCTGTTTTAAATTGTTTACTCTTAATCATAGCACCAAACTATTCCGTACACGACAGAAACTTCACTGTCATCCCCTCAGCCTCTGCCACCTTGACACAATAGCAGGCTGAGCACACAGGTACAGGTTAACAGGGTACAAACACGTTTGCTCTATTTGTACAAAACTTAAATCTGTTTCCCCTGTCTGTACAACAGGAGGGAACTTAAAACAAGAAGTTCCTGGATATTCTTGGTCCAGCAGTGATTTTTCACTCAATCAACTCCAACTTGTAATCAAATCATTTACCAAGTTAAACCTTGGCAAACTGAATGTTCAGTCTTCCTCCATCCTTGTCTCTGGGGTACTATCCGAGTCCATGTAGAAGCATTGTAACATCGGTAGGCTGTATGTCACCTCTCCGAGACTGCGTCTCTGCTGATGTCCCCTCGGGGTGTAACTTGTCTGTCTTCTTGAAGTGTTCAGTGTTTCCTCAGACAGAGCTCAGGTTCAGTTCTGCAATCTGCCTTGCTCTTGGCTGAAACTGCAAACAGCATTCTTACTGTGAAGATCTTCTGAACCCTGTGGGCTTCCCTGCTAGCTCAGACAGTAAAGAATCTGCCTGCAATGAAAGAGACCCCAGTTCAGTATCTAGGTCAGGAAGATTCCCTGGAGAAGGGAAAGGCAGCCCACTCCAGTATTCTTGCCTGGAGAATTCCATGGACAGGAGCCTGGCGGGGTTGCAAAGAATCAGACCTGACTGAGTGACTAACCCTTTCTTCCTTCCTTCCTATTTCTCAGTCCTGTAAAGTGACCTTCTGGCAGATGGTTTATCAGCTCTCACTCAGCACTAACTTCTGTGTCCTCATGCTGGGGCCCCAGGAATAAATGGATCCCAGGAACCACGGGAAATGTGAGCATTCTGCCATTTCGTTGAGACAGCATGGACCAAGGTATTTCTCTAGGAGGCTTGCAGTTGTTTCAAACTTTTCCTGAGACTCTCGTCTCTGTGATCTTGAAATGTAAGGAAGATTTGAGAGAGTGGAGACATACACTTGGGTGTGAAGTCACTACGCTGAGTCTAATTTCCTTTGTCCCCTCTCTAACTCCTCACCTCTAGCTTGGATGTCAATTATTGAGTTTGGGGAGTAACAGGCAGAAATATAAACATATTGTTTCAGCTCCTCAAATCCATTTCTGGTCTCTGCTATCTCACAATCACCTCAAACTCAGAATCAAAGAATAAGTCAGCTTTGACCTCAGCTGTGAATTATTTCTACATCACTAGTTCTTCCTGCCACTTGATAAAAAGTGGGCAGCTATACAAGGTGGACTTGAAATAGTGCAGCAATTAATCATCTGAAATATTATCCTCAAACACTAAGTGTTTAACAGAGCTCTAGCTTTGGCATGTTTCCTCCTCCAAGTCAGTGTACCTATGCAGACACAACTGTAAAAACTGAAATTATGTGCCAGGTGTCCGCTTAGTCTCCACATTTTCTTAAATAGCAATATAGACATTTGATTAATAATAAGAGGTTATTAATGGCAGGAGGGACAGAAACAAAGAGAACGTTCATATGGTGCACATTTTGATTCTTGGTTAAAGACTGGTGATGTGTGAAAGCATTTACAATTATTTGGAATGGAACCGAAGACTCATAATTCTTCACAAGTTTCTACCCTCAGCTGTTTAAAAAAGGCAATATGAAAAGATATACAGAAAAACAATGAAGGAAATGACAATGTACAATCATTTGGAAGTCTCACTTTATTCAAAGGCAAATAGTGGTCACAGCAAAAGTGGCTTACCTTAACAGAATTTACAAAGGCAAATAATTTGAAATTAAAAACATGAGGGTGTTTAATATGTTGAGTTGCTTAGAGAGTGGTTCAATGCAGATTAGCCGGATCAATGTTTCCCTGGCAGAGAGGCAATTACACTTAAGAAACTTTTAAAAGGTGGTTACTAAGCAACGATATTCAGCCTACCCACATTGTTCATCATCTCTGGTAAATTACAGAAAATGACAGCCTGTCATTATAGAGCAGAGACATACAAAATTAGAGCACTGTTACTCTATGTTCCCCTACAGAAGAAAGATCAATTATACCTTTGGCACAATGGTTAGGTTAAATAGCTACAATAAGTATTAAATGTGAGTGCGTCATGGTGAACATGTGTAAAAAGCGCAGGAGTTTTTCAAAGAATGACCCTTGTTAGCAGGTACAACCCTCCCCTAATCTGACTTCATATCATACAACATCTATTAGCATTATTCACAACTCAGAATTCTTTACTTTTACTAATAAGAAGATGATATTCTTGGAGTCAATGCTGTTTCAGTAGTGGTACCTAAATGACTGCTTAATTATTCAACAGAAAAATACTAATATATGCCTTTTTCTTACAGATCTCTTTGACCATAGACTCAGAATTCTGCCAATAAAACTGTATGTTTTGAGCTGCTCTTGCTGTGAGAGTAAAGAAACAATCTGAAATCAGGTCAGGGGAAAGTTGTACCTGCTAGCAAAGATCATTCTTTGAAAAACTCCTGGGCTTTTTACATACTTTCACATCACTCACTAACATTTAATACTTATTTTAATTAATTAACATAATAATTGTGCCTAACTATCCCTTTAGATAAGAGGGTCAATATATACCAGTAGCTGAAACCCAAACATACAATTTAAGACTATTCTGAGAACATCTAGTTTCTTGGGTAGCAAAATATTTCTTTGAAAAGTATGTATCACCCACACACCCAGACAAAACTTGTAGTTCAAAAAGATACATGCACACCTATGTTCACAGCAACACTATTCACAAGAATCAAGACATGGAAACCTAAATGCCCATCAACAGATAAATGGATAAAGAAGACGCAGTAGATATATATAATGGAATACTGCTCAGCCATAAAAAAGTGAAATCATGCCTTTGCAGCAACATGGACGGACCTAGAGATTCTCATACTAAGTAAAGCAAGTCAGAAAGAGAAAAACAAATATCATATGATGTCACTTATATGTGGAATCTAAAATATGACACAAATGACTTTATCTATGAATAGACTCTAAAGAACAGACTTGTTGCTGCCAAGGGGGAAGCAGGCAGGTAGGGATGAGTTGGGAGTTTGGAGTTAGCAGGTACAAATGATTATATGTAGAATGGATAAGCAACAAGGTCCTATTGTATATAGCACAGTAGTGCTGAGTATAAAACTATACTCAGTATCCCGTGATAAACCATTATGAAAAAGAATGTATATATGTGGATAACTGAATCCCTTTACTGTACTGCAGAAATTAATGTACCATTGTAAATCAACTATATTTGAATAAAATAAAATTTTTAAAGCATATGTCACTGAATTAAGTAGTCATGAGACCATACATACCAGATAATGCAAATATTCTCGAATTTCAGGAAAAGCCTATGGAACAAATATATTTTGAAGTTTTTTATAATCCCTGTGGTTAGATAAAACCAGATCTCTACTGGTTATTCACTGCCATTTAAAAATGCATTTGAAAACAATCCATCTTTAGAAATAACACATCATTTTCTTGTGCCCACTTCCCACTCCTCTTCCTAGCTGCTAACGATCAACTTCAGGTGGACATAATGAGCAGAGTGGCTTTCTCGCCACTCAGCAGTACCACTTCACACAGTAATTCCTCTCTAATGGTGCTTCTCAATCATCATGTCAGTAACAACTCTGAGAAAAGAGGAAACTCGTTTCCCAACCTCATTCATTTCAGCACATCTTCTTGCCATGTAGGACACTGTTATTAACTGTGACCTAGAAAACTGGGTAAGAAAGATAATCCCATCATTAAAAGCAATGCATGAACTGGAACTGAACAGGAACTGCCAGACAGGAGGCCGTTCTAGACAACCCCTGTCTTATTATGGCCCCTCCCCAGGGCACATGAATTTCACTTCATTTCTCCTTCTCTCTTCCTTATATCTCTACTCAATAGACATTCTGCTTTTGCATGGTTTCTGCCTCTTCATAACCTTGGTTTACCCTTGGCCTTGTCTATTTGTCAAGTTATTCTTTTCATCTCTACCTCCCAATTCTAACTATATAATTCCCTTATACTACTGAGTTTAAATTTGTGAAAAAGAGAAAATAGTTAATCCGGTTCATCTCTTTGAACCAGGCCATATTACAGATCAATACCCAGACTATGGGTTGTGTGACAGATGGTAATTTAAGTGTATCCAAAATTCCTGAACACCCCTCCCATCCAAAGATAAGACTGTCTGTCTTTTCCCCTTGAATCTAGGATGTGTGATACAACAGAAGTGACACTGTGCCGTTTTCCAGGCCCAGGCCCTACGAAACTATTAGCCTGCTCTTGGAACCCAGCCACCATGCTATGAGGAAGCCCCAGGCTAGGCAGAGGAGCCAGACAGGCGCTCCAGCTGAGGTCCCAGCCAGGAACTAGCATCAGTCACCACACATGTGTGGGGGAGTTGCTTCCACACGATGCAAGACCCCAGCCGTTCAATCATCCCCAGCCTCTGAGTCTCTCCAGCTTATGCATCAGATATCATGGAGCAGTGACAAACCATCCTCCCTGCATCTGTCTGAATTCTTGATTGACAGTATCTAGGGCTTCCTGGGTAGCTCAGCTGGTAAAGAACCCACCTGCAATGCAGGAGATCCGGTTCGATTCCTGGGTTGGGAAGATCCCCTGGAGGAGGGCATGGCAACTCACTCCAGTATTCTGCCTGGAGAATCCCCATGGACAGAGGATCTATCTATTCTCATGGGTCTCAAAGAGTTAGGACATGACTGAGCAACTAAGCAAAGCACAGAATATTAGTACAAAAGAGTGCTTTATACCGCTAAGCTTTGGAGTAGTTTGTTATCTACCAATAAATTTTTGGAAAATATTTTGGTACTGTAAGTAAACTGCCTATAACTGTGTCAGTTAACAATATACTTTAGTGGCTTAAAACACCAACCATCATTTTCTTTTCTTTCCTGTTTCTGGGGATCAAGAATTTAGAAGCACTCAGCTGGAGCACTGTGGCCCAAGGTGTCCATGCAGTTGGAATAAGATGAAGCCTGGAACTAGAAGACCACCAGGAGTGAAGTAGCTGGTAGCTGGCTAGGCAGCCCTCTTTGTTCTGAGGTTTCAGGGGCTCTCTGTACAGTCTCTCTATATGGATAGTTTGGGGTTCGTTGCAGAATGGCAGCCTCAGGATGATAAAATTTTTACATGGTATGTAATAGTCTAGTGTGACCATTCCAGTGAACCAGGTGAAAGATACATGACCTTCTCTGACCTAGCTTCCTAATCATATAATATCATTTCTACTGTGTGTGTGTGTGTGTGTGTGTGTGTGTTAGCTGCTTAGTCATGTCTGACTCTTTGCAACCCCATAGATCACAGCCCACCAGGCCGCTCCGTCCATGGGATACTCCAGGCAAGAACACTGGAGTGGGTTGCCATTTCCTTCTCCAAAAGAAACTATATAAAGAAAGAAAGTGAAGTCGCTCAGTCATGTCTGACTCTTTGAGACCCCATGAACTGCATTTCTACCATACTCTGTAGGTTAACTGATCACTAAGGTCAGCTTAGACTCAAAAAGAGGGGACACAGACCTCATGTTTCAAAAATAGAAGTTTCAAAGAATTTCCTAATGTCTATTAAACCACCACAGTTTAGTTCTAGGTCAAAGTGAATTCCTCTTCTAATGAGCTATGCCCAGGGTGGGATCATAGCATACCTACCAGTCTCTTGTTGTGGGCTAGGGGCAAGGAGGTCTCCCTTAGAAGGAGCTCCATTGGCCTGTTCAGAGCATGACACCCCTTTCCCACCTGGTACCTAGGGTCCTTCTTCCTCTTCTGTATGCCCTCTGCCCTCTGCATCCTGTTGATGCCATCTGTTGGAATTCTCTTGAACCTCTTTTCACTGGCATTTATAAGACAGTCTTTATACAAAATTTGGAGAACACAGAAAACTGAGAGGAAATACCTCATTGCACATCCCAATATGGTCTGACTGACATGTTTACAATCACAAATAGGCTGAACTTCAATAACAGAGGAAGGCAATCCAAAGTCATAGCCAGTTATAGCAGCCAGAAAAAAAACTATTGAGGACTGTTTTCAAAGCTGCTTGCCTGTCAGAGTTCAGCATCTGCAAAGGTATGTAGCCTTTTGCTCTATTCTCCTTTGGCTCTGCTCCCACCCTAATGTTATTTCTTACCCCTTTATAGACTCAAACTGACTACTGGTAAACATCAAAGCACTGTGAATACAACAAAGAAAAAGTAAATAATATTTATAATAACAATTTTTACTTGAGTATGGAGGGAAAATAAAGAATCATCTTTTAATCTTGACATTCTAGATTTACATATCTGGGATTTAGCAATATCTACAAATTTGTATTCTGCATGTTCTTAGTATTTTAAGTTTTTAATAATTATAATCTCTTGCCATCTTCTCCTTCTTTATTTTCTTGAAATAGTCAAATGAAGAGAAAATTAAAGTAAATATCTAATAATGTAAGCAACCATTTCCATTTTTCCTCATCATCTTACTATTAATAGCAAAACATTTTATTTTGAAGTTGAATTAGCCAGCAAACTAATTTGCCTAACAATAACTCTCAATAAAATCATTTCTTCTTATAAGTTCTTTTAATTATTTAAAATGTAATAATGTGACAATGTGATAATGCATAAATATGTGAGTAAACTTGGTAGATTGAATATAATTATTTTTTCCTTAAAAATAATTTCCTCTGAAATCCTACTAAAATGAGAGGAAAGGGAATTTAAAACTATACATCCACAAGGAAGAAAATAAAGGATAATTACAGCATATGAGTATCCCAAAGAAAGGCAATGCCAAAGAATGCTCAAACTATCACACAATTGCACTCATCTCACACGCTAGTGAAGTAATGCTCAAAATTCTCCAAGCCAGGCTTCAGCAATACATGAACCATGAACTTCCAGATGTTCAAGCTGGCTTTAGAAAAGGCAGAGGAACCAGAGATCAAATTGCCAACATCCACTGGATCATTGAAAAAGCAAGAGAGTTCCAGAAAAAAAACAAACAAACATCTATTTCTGCCTTATTGACTATCCCAAAGCCTTTGACTGTGTGGATCACAATAAACTGTGGAAAATTCTGAAAGAGATGGGAATACCAGACCACCTGACCTGCCTCTTGAGAAACCTATGTGGAGGTCAGGAAGCAACAGTTAGAACTGGACATGGAACAACAGACTGGTTCCAAATAGGAAAAGGAGTACGTCAAGGCTGTATATTGTCACCGTGCTTATTTAGCTTCTATGCAGAGTACATTATGAGAAACATTGGGCTGGAGGAAGCACAAGCTGGAATCAAAATTGCTGGGAGAAATATCAATAACCTCAGATATGCAGATGACACCACCCTTATGGCAGAAAGTGAAGAGGAACTAAAACTCCTCTTGATGAAAGTGAAAGTGGAGAATGAAAAAGTTGACTTAAAGCTCAACATTCAGAAAAAGAAGATCATGGCATCTGGTCCCATCACTTCATGGCAAATAGATGGGGCAACAGTGGAAACAGTGGCAGACTTTATTTTGGGGGGCTCTAAAATCACTGCAAATGATGACTGCAGCCATGAAATTAAAAGACACTTACTCCTTAGAAGGAAATTTATGACCAACCTAGATAGCATATTCAAAAGCAGAGACATTACTTTGCCAACTAAGGTCCATCTAGTCAAGGCTATGGTTTTTCCAGTGGTCATGTATGGATGTGAGAGTTGGACTGTGAAGAAAGCTAAGCACTGAAGAATTGATGCTTTTGAACTGTGGTGTTTCAGAAGACTCTTGAGAGTCCCTTGGACTGCAAGGAGGTCCAACCAGTCTACCCTAAAGGAGATCAGTCCTAGGTGTTCATTGGAAGGCCTGATGCTGAAGCTGAAACTCCAATACTTCATGCAAAGAGCTGACTCATTGGAAAAGACCATGATGCCAGGAGGGATTGGGGGCAAAAGAAGGGGACGACAGAGGATGAGATGGCTGGGTGGCATCACCAACTCGATGGACATGAGTTTGAGTAAACTCTGGGAGTTGGTGATGGACAGGGAGGCCTGGTGTGCTATGATTCATAGGGTTGCAAAGAGTCAGAATGACTGAGTGACCGAACTGACTGACTCAACAGCATATGAAAGACGTCAACAAAATCTGAATACTGAAAAACAATAAGTGAAAAATAGCCTAATAGACCAGAGAAAAAATACACTGGAATCTATAATGGAAACTCCAATAAGTAAGCTAATTATGTGTCAGAAACTTGACAAATTACTGAACCTTGGGAATTTCCAAGAACTGGATAAGCCAGATATCATTGAGTCCAACAGTTTAGGTTGGGCAAACAACAAGAGGATTGACTGAAAGTCTTTGTAAGTAGATAGGACCCCAATGCCCAGAGTACTCCACCAGCCCATTCAGACAAGGTATGAAGAAGAGCAAAAAGACCAGAGATCAGAAGATCTCTCTAGCCTGGGCAAGATCAATCACAATTGAGTGCATGGATGGGGTGAGTTAGTAAAAAAATAACACTTAATATGTCAGTACTACACAAACAATTTACAGACTTACTGCAATCTAAATCAAAATCCCAAAGGCGATTTTTTAGAAATTAAAAAAAAGAAATCTGTCATAAAATTTATATGAAATTTCAAGGGATCCTGAATAGCCAAAACTATCTTGAAAAAGAATAAAGTTGAAAGTCTCACACTTGTAGACTTCAAAACTTATTACAAAGCCACAGTAATCAAAACACTGTGGTACAGGCATAAAGATAGACATATAGATCAGTGAAATAGAATAGAGATCCAAGAAATAAACCCTCACATATATGAGCAAACAGTTTTTGACAAGGGTACCAATACCATTCAACGGAGAAAGAACAGCTTTTTCAACAAATGGTATTTGGAAAACTGGATATCAACATGCACAAAGAATGGTTTTGCACTCTTAAACCATATGCAAAAGTAAACTCAAAATGGATCAAAGACCTAAATGTAAGACTTCAATCTACAAAATTCTTAGAAGGAAATATAGAGTGAAAAGTTTCATGACATTGGACTTGGTAAGGATTTTGGGGAAATCATACCAAAAGCATAAACAGTAAAAGTAAAAATAAATCACTAGCCTACATCAAAACCCAAAACTTCTTTATGTCAGTGAAATGAAAAAGCAACCTATGAAAGAGGAGAAAATATTGGCAAATCACATATCTGATATAAGGGATTAATATGGAGAATATGTAAAGAATACCTACCACCCCAAAAGCAAAAACCTAATTTAAAAATGGGCAAAGGACTTGAATAGACACTTCTCCAAAGAGGTTTTTAAAATATCCAAGAAGCTTATAAAAGGACGCTCAACATTAGTAATCATTAGGGGAAAACCAAAACCAGAATGAAGATATCACTTCACATCCATTAGGATGGCTGCTATAAAAAAGACAACAGAAAGTACCAAGTCCTGGGAATTCCCTAGAGATTAGGACTCGGTGCTTTCACTGCCATGGCCAAGGTTTGATATCTGGTTGAGAAACAAAGATCCCTCAAGCCACATGGCACAGCCAAAAGAAAAAGAAAGTAACAAGTGGTGACAAGGTTGTGGAGAAATTAAAGCCCTTGTGCACTGCTGATGAGAACGTAAAATAGTGCAACCACTATAGAAAACAGTATGGTTCCTCAAAAAGAACTAAAGATAGAAATACCATATGAACCCACAATTTCACTTCTGGATACTATATCCAAAAGAACTGAAAGCAGGGTCTCAAGGAGACATTTGCACATGCATGCTCATAGTGGCATTATTCACTAGAGTTAAAACTGGAAGCAACCCAAATAAACAATGATGAATGGATGGACAAACAAATACGGTACATACATACAATCCAATATTACCCAGTCTTTAAAAGGAAGGAAATTTTGACACAACATGGGTGAACCCTGAGGACATTATACTGAAACAAATACTGTATAATTCCATTTACATGAGGTATCTAGAGTGGTCAAACTCATAGAAACAAAGTAGAATGGTGGATATCAGGGGCTGTGGGGAGGGGAAAAGGAGGAGTTTCTAAGTATGGTTATACAACAATTTGATACACTTTACACTACTGAGGGCTTCCCTGGTAGCTCAGCCAGTAAAGAATCTGCCTGCAATACAGGAGACCCTGGTTCGATTCCTGGGTCAGGAAGATTCACTGGAGAAGCGATAGGCTACTCACTCCAGTATTCTTGTGCTTCCCTGGTGGCTCAGATGGCAAAGAATCTGCCTGCAAATGCGGGAGACCTGGGTTTGATCCTTGCATGGAGATCTCCTGGAGGAGGGCTTGGCAACCCACTCCAGTATTCTTGCCTGGAGAATCCACAGTGACAAAGGAGCCTGATGGGCTGCAGTCCATGGGGTCACAGAGTCAGACACGACAGAGTGACAGCACAGCAGAGCACACCACACTACTTAAGTGCACACTTTAAAGTAGTCAAGATGGTAAACTTTATGCTGCGTGTACTTAACCATGCCAATGCAGGAGACATAAGAGACACAGGTTCAGTCCTTGGGTTGGGAAGATCCCCTGCAGGAGGGCATGGCAGCCCACTCCAGCTTCCTTGCCTGGAGAGTCCCATGGACAGAGGAGCCTGGCAGCCTACAGTCCATGAGGTTGCAAAGAGTCAGACACGACTGAAGTGACGCAGCAGGCACACACGTATTTAACCACTGGGCTTCCCTGACGGCTCAGCTATGGACATGTGTATACATATTCATAATACTGTAGCACTCATTTATTTAGACAAAAACTGTAATATAACTACATTTGCAAGAGAGAGGAAGCTTCGTATGGAGAAGGAAATATTTCATCATTCTGTATTTCATCCTTCACCTACTAGGTTCTATCTAATAAGAGAGGTAATTTGATCTTAGCATGTTACATTCTCCATGCTGTCACGTCAGTTGAAAGCAGCTGGTTTGGCCAATGGGTGGCATTGTCAGAAAACTGAATGGCAAGAGGAAAAGAGAAGATAGTATTTTTTTTCTTCTCCTATGTCATAAATACCATTTCAAGCAGTGTTTGTGTTACCCCTATGGCTCCAGCTCCCACCAGACAAGCCCCACCCCCAATGGTTTCAGATTCTGCTTGGTTACCCTAGCTACTGGAACAGCACCTCCTCCCTTCATGTTTCAGACTAGGCTTCCTGACGTTGCAAATCTTTGATTTGCTCACCAACCCCTATTATTTGGCTTCTCAGCTTTTCCATTATAGATTCCTGCATTAAAATTCCTCTATTGTGAGAATTTTGTTTCTGCCTAGCAAGTAGCTGGAAAGGTATCATTCTCATCCCAAGAACAACAACAACAAAGGATGAATTGCAAGTTTACAACTTTTTAAAAACTCATCCGGGAGCTGAGATCAAAGGCCAGTGAAGCAGTTTGAAAGCCAAGGAAAGACAGGAGCCTCCAAGGAGGTAGAAACCATTGGCTTACTTACTGCAAAGTATGGGAGAAAGAGACACTGAATACAGCACAAGTGGGCAAGAAGAATTCAGCTAAAACTCTTAACAACTTGCTTAAAGGCCCAGAATGGACTAGTGTGATATCACAGAATTTGTGGGAGCTTCAGACACAGGTGGAGTTCATATTCACTTGTGATTCTTCCACACAGACCTCCAAAGGGTGCTCATGAGAAAGATTAAGCAGGGGGAGAGACAAGGGAGGGCTTCCCTCAGTCGAGTGGGAAAGGCACAAAGCCCATCTGAACCACATTTTTCTGTTGAAGTCACTGGGGAAAGAGCAACAAACTGTGTGCCTGTGTGCTCAGTCGCTTCAATCGTGGCTGACTCTTAGCAACCCCATGGACTATAGGCCACCAGGCTCCTCTAAGAATACTGGAGTGGGTTTCCATGCCCTTCTCCAGGGGATCTTCCCGACGCAGGAATCAAACCGGTGTCTCCTGTAATTCCTGCATTGCAGGGGGATCCTTTACTGCTGAGCCACCTGGGAAGCCCCTAACAAATTCTGCCACCACTAAATGGAGGGTGACAAGTAAAGGTGTGCATTCTAAACTAGAAAATAACTTCTTAAACAAATCAAGGATAGCTAATAAGTCAACTGTGGAAATAAATGAAGTATTAGAAAATACTCTGTCCACGAAATTCTCCAGGCAAGAATACTGGAATGGGTTGCCATTTCCTTCTCCAGGGGACCTTCCTAACCTAGGGATCGAACCCAGGTCTCCCACATTGCAGGCAGACTCTTTACCAACTGAGCCACTAGGGAAACCATATAAAATACTCAGTTAACCCCAAAAAACAGAGGAACAAAGAACACAGCAGATTTTTTTTTTTTAAAAGGTTAAAAAATAGTAGTTTTAAATCCAACCATATCAATAATCACACTAAATACAGATAATCTGTACATTCTAATTAAAAGAGATTATCAGAGTGAATTAAAAGAATTATACAAGAATATTGTTAGAAGCTCCATTCATAATAGCAAAAATTGGGAGAAATCCCAATGTCCATGAACAGGTGAACAGATAAGCAAGTTGATTTGTTCCTGCCCTAGTGCCATTGTGTTTTAATAACTATGGATTGTGGGACTCTCCTGGTGGTACAGTGGTTAAGTTCCCCTGCCAATGCAGGGGACATGGATTCTGTCCCTGGGACAGGAAGACTTCCACATGTCCAGGAGCAACTGAGCCCCTGCACTGCAATGACTGAATGTGCCTAGAGCCTGTGCTCCACAAGAGAAGCCACCACCGTCAGAAGCCCAAGCACCCCAGCAAAGTGTAGTCCCACTCACCGCAACTAGAGAAAGCCCGCACACAGCCACAAAGATCCAGGGCAACCGAATATAAATAAATACATTATTTAAAAAAAAAAAACTATAGATTGTTAATATATTTTAATACCTTGTCTGGAAACTCCACTGCTTACTACTCTTTCAACTATGTGTGTGTGAATTCCTATCTGTTTTCCTTTCAAATTAACTTTAAGATATTCTTTTCAACTCACCCTTCACACCCACCCAAACTCAAGTCTTGATTTAAGGGGAAAAAGTTTCAAACAAGGTTAAATCTACCTACCCAAGGTATAGATTATTTTTTCAGGTGCATCTCAAGAAACAGAATCGCCTTTATTGGTTACCTGCTAAGCGATAACACACCTCACTCCTAATATCCTACCTAGGATACTTTAATTTTTTTATTAACAGAGCTGTTTTCCAGAGTTTGGGGCTATGGAGATGAAGAGATTTGCTGTCATCTTAATAGTTCATCATAGGCTCTGAGCTAGTCTTCACAGACATGATCAGAATTAGAAAGCAGGATGTTTGTTATTTTATTAAATTCAGTTTAACGTAATTCAGTGGTCATATGTCATGCACCTATTTGTGCCAGACAAGGCGCTAATATCTGTGAGTGTCACAGATGAACTAGCCATGGGCTCTGCTGTCAAGGATCTTCTGCAATATGATGGTAGCAACCACATGAACCAAAAAGCTTCATGGAAGGCAAAATCCTCCTAAAGATGCAGAGAGGCTATGTGGGCACCGAGGAAAGACTTCCTCTTTATATAATAAAAAAGCAACACGATGAACTATAACATTCTGTGTGAATATACTGATTCAGCGTCTTGTATCTTCTTCCTAACAAACTCTAAGTCCAGAATTTGCTGAACCTGGTGCTTTGGTGACTGAATTCAATTTACTTCACTGTTCTTCCAACTGCAAGGTTTACAACATCCTGAGCTCGTCTTTTGTTTTGCAATCATATTCCTCACATTACCTGTTTAGGTGATATTTCTTTTTTAGCTAAAAAAAGAACTTGCCGAAGAAATTAAAGAGAGAAATTAAGGTAGGGAGGAATGAAGGGACAACTCTCCATTCAACATTTTATTGTTAATTATAAATTTGCGGCATAATTTCAGTTCCTAAGGAAGCTTAAATTCTGTTCTAATTACAGGAGACAAGTGGTGTGTATCAGAAGCAGCTGCTCCAGAGAGAGTTTTTGCTAATAGTCATTTTCAAATTGCACACATGCCAATGATTCAGCTTTGCTTCTTTCCATTTCAATCTTGATTGAAATGTGTGAATTTTTCATTTCATCACATACAATGTAAGAAAATTGGTTAATCTCTCAAGATTTTATTATACCTATTCACTTTATTTTCTCAAATCTGTGAATAACTGTGTAGGATAACCCAGCTAAAATCACTTTTTAAAATACAGGGATAGAGAGAAGAAGAAAGGGAGGGAGAAAGGGACTAAGGGAGAGGAGGAAGAGAAGAGATGAAGAAAGGCAACGAAGGATAAAAAGAGTAAGTGGAAAGAAGTATGAAGAGAGGGTGGACTATGGGAGGAGTACAGAATGGAGAGAAAAATGCAATTTCCTGCATTGATTCTGCATTTTAATAACACACCCGGGCCTGAGTCAAGTGTTAGCTAAAATGTTATAGCTTGGAATTGAGATTCTCCACGATCATTCCTGACTTCTTGTCCCCTACTAAGTATGAGGCCTTAGACAAACTATTTTCTAAGTCTTACATTCTCCATCTATAAAATGGAGTTAATAATAATACCTGCCACCTAAGTTTAACATCGTGTAAGGAATATAAGTACTATAATCAGTCATACCCATCAGATAACCAAATTGTTAATATCTGATAATAACAAGTGTTATTATCAGAGATCAGGAAGTAAGATTCTCATACAGTTGACGGGACTATAAAATGGAAAGCAATTTAACAACAGAAGAATTTAGAAATGCACCATACTCTGACTCAGCTATTCCTCTCCTAGGACGTAGCCTAGGAAAACTCTTGTAAAAGTGAACAAAGAGACACACACAAGAATATTTACCACTGTATTATTTACAGTCACCAAAAATAGAACAATTCAAATGTCCCTCAGCAAAACGGGCAAGTCATAGTATTATCCACATAGTGGAAAGGAATAATGTAGAGCCACATGTCAATACTGAAGATTCTTCCATACAAATTAAGTAAGAAAGAAAGAATCAAGTTTGAGGTTTTAGAATGTCAAGGCAGAATCACAGCAGAACGAGAAGAGGGATGAACTCCACCCAGGGAGCCTAAACTTGAAGCTTAGGTTATTAGGTTACAATAACTAATGTGTTCTTGGTCTTTCATGAGATATTTTTAGTATTAGGATAAGGCATTTAAAATTCTTCCTGAAAATCCATGTGAGATGTGCAGGGAAGGGAAATAAGCCTCAAAGTGGTAGAAAGTGGTATTTGTTCTTATCTACCCAAGATTCCTAGCCTATTACTTGTTAAACATGTTTTTGTTTCCTGTCAGTCATAATTCCCCTAAAACCTTCACCCCAGCCAGTGATTGATGTATTATTAACTAACATCCAGAGTGGCTCAGATGGTAAAAAAAAAAATCTGCCTGCAAAGCAGGAGTCCCAGGTTTGATCCCTGAGTTGTGAAGATCCCTTGGAGTAGGGAATGGCAACCCACTCTCGTATTCTGCACAATTCCATGGACAGAGGAGCCTGGTGGGCTACAGTCCACAGGGATGGCAGAGTCAGATGTCACTGAGGGACTAACAGTTTCACTTTCATTGTTAATTCAGATTTCCTTACTTTTTACTTAGTGTCCTTTTTCTGGTCTAGAAGCCCATCCAGGATACCACATGACTTTAGCCGGCATGTCTCTTTAGGCCCTCTTGGTTGAGAGTTTCTCAGACTTTCCTTGTTTTTGATGATCTTGACAGGTTTGAGTGTACGGATCAGATATATTATAGGAAGTCACTTCATTTGTCTGATACGCTTCTCACAGATAGACTTTTGGGGAGAAAGATTATAGAGGTGAAGTATCATTCTCATCATATCATATTAAGGGTACATTCTGCCAGTATGATTCATGGCCATTGACATTGACCTTGATCACCTGGCTGAAGTAGTGTTTGACAGCTTTCTCCACTGAAGTCGCTCTCTTCTCCCATCACTTTCCAGACTGTACTCTTTG
The DNA here is from genome assembly GCA_006410615.1 of Neotragus moschatus. Classification (NCBI taxonomy): domain Eukaryota; kingdom Metazoa; phylum Chordata; class Mammalia; order Artiodactyla; family Bovidae; genus Neotragus; species Neotragus moschatus. Next base: position 17,518 of record SJYA01004982.1, read on the forward strand.
GAAGGAAGTCACTATGTGCAGCCCACACTCAAGGAGTGGGGTGTTATGCTCTCCCATTTTCAGGGCAAGGTACTTACATCAATTATCTGGGACTCTTCTGCATGGATGATACTTAATTATTCAATTCCAGTATACATGCATAGTAGTAATAGAATTGTTAACCTGCACCCCCATGGAAAACAACTTCCTCCACTAGAGTGAGCACTCATAGACAATTCTCTTTGCCATTCCTCTTACAAACTCCTCTCATTTCCAACGTGATTGAGGTCTGGTCATCTCCCTTTACTCACTTGGGTGAGATTGTATAAAATATTTGTAATACATTCAGATTCTCTTGTCCCAGTCTGCATTTTATGCTGAGATTCCCTGACCCCCTATTATAAATGATTCTTTAATTTTTATACATTAAGAATTTGTGCTGCAAAATTTTATGGGTTTTGACAAACGTATAATATCATGAATCCACTACTAAAGTATCATACAGAACAGCTTTACCATCCACCCTAAAATCTGCATTTCCCCTACTAATCCCTCACCAACCACTAATATTTTCACTATCTGTATAGTTTTGCCTTTCCAAAAATGTCATATAATTGGAATAATGAAGGGTGTAGCCTTTTCAGACTGGCTTCTTTCACTCGGCAACATGCATTTCAGTTTCCTCCAGGTCATCTTGTGGCTTAATGGCTCATTTCTTTTCATCACTGAATAGCATTCCATTGTATGAATGTACCAGTTTGTTTATCCATTTATCTACCGAAGGACATCTTAGTTGCACAGAACTCTCAGAGATTATGAATACAGTGCTACAAACATTCATGTACAGGCTTTTGTGTGGACAGAAATGCTCAATTCATTTGGGTAAATACCTAAGAAGGTGATTTCTGGGTCATAAAGAAAGACTACATTTAGCTTTGTATGAAACTGCCAAACTGTCTTCCAAGTGGCTATACCAACCATTTTACATTTTTACGAGTAATAAATGAGAGTTGCAATAACAGTTCTTAAAAAAAACTGCAAGTACAAGCAAACCTTCAATTACATAGAATCTCACTGCCATAAGACATGTCTGTGATGGGAATTACGTAGACATTCAGTTTCCATAGTCATGCCTTCTTGGGGGTAAACCTGAACTTCTTTCTATAATTGTGTATAGACAGGATTTATATTTGAGGGAACACAAAGGTATAATTCTTTTACTCTCCTGCATAGAAAACATATTCTACACACATTCACATTCACAGTTTTCCCCAGAACTGCCATAGCAGCATACACTGGCTAGCTTCTTACTGTGAGAGGCTACTGGAAGAACTGAGCAAATAAATATATACCTAATCCCAAGCACACTGATATTTTATCAAGAAGGGAAATGATGTACTGTTAACATCACCATTTTAAGTTTAAGAAATTCCAACAATTAAAAGACTGATTGTCACCAGGAAACTAAAAGCAAGACAAGCAGAAAAGGGTATTCCCTGGGTTTAAACTCTGCTTTTCCTATATACTAACCATGTGCCCGTAGGCAAGTTTCTTAATCTCACTAAGCCATGATTTCCTAACTGTTAAATAGGAATAACAATAGTTATACCTTTCTCATTAGGTAATAATAATCAACCAATATATAATGACTATCACTTCCCCGCTTTCTTGCTCAATTCAGGACAGCTCTGAAGGGTCATCCCAGCTCTGTAAAATCAGCAGACTCTTCTGTTGCAACTGTATCTTATTTCCACGTTTCCCTCTGCCCAATCTTGCCTCCTTCAGTCTCTGACAAGTGTTATTCCTGAGAGCTCTTCCTAATGAACTTCCTGCGTACAAATCTCCAGCTAAGAAAATCTGGCCTAAGCAGCTAGCATCATGCCCACTTTTGTTGTTTATTCCAAGGCCCCGGGTCTACGGGGGTAAATGTACTGCAGCATTAGAGCAATACAAGCTCCGGTGCTTCATGTGAAGACCCACCTCTTCCCTGAGGACAGAGTGGTCCTCATATACCCCAAAGTGATGCTGCCCCTGAATTGTTCAACCTACGCTTAAGTATTAGTCATCTCCCTTCCATAGCTAGTAATGGTGGAGGATGATGGGCAAGGATGAGCAAAGAGAGCAGGAAAGAGACTAAATCAATAGAAGAGAATAAAATATGAGATTTCAAGGAAGTTTAATGGCAAGAGGCAATTTATCAGAAACAAGTCCCTTACCAGGAAAGCTGAGCTGTCCGGAAGTGAGTTATACAAAGAGAGATTAATAATCAGCTCCAGGAGATAGCATTTTCAGAGCTCTGTTAATGGCCAAACACAGCCAAAGGCTCAGAGAAAAGTCCCTGAGAACTGAACTCATGCCTTGGAATGGCAGCAACCTTAAGTGGGAAATAAAATGATTCCTAATGGCACTGGGGTCCAACTGGACCATACAAAGAGAAAATTGTATTATTAAATATCAGAGTTCAGTGATTCTCTTTCTTCCCATCTAGCAATTTATAAGATATACATATATTTGTATATATGAACATGCAGATATGTTTCCTTTAAAAAAAATTGAGAGATATTTATAGTAAACTTACCTTTGGTCATCCTGTTTCGTGCATTTCCCTAAAAAGTGTATATTCATTCTTAAAACTAGGGTCTTTAAAACAATCAGGTTTCCCTTGTGGCTCAGCTGGTAAAGAATCTGCTTACAATGCAGGAGACCTGGGTTCTATACCTGGGTTGGGAAGATCCCCTAGAGAAGGGAAAGGCTACCCACACCAGTATTCTGGCCTGGAGAATTCCACAGACTGTATAGGCCATGGGATTGCAAAGAGTCGAACACAACTGAGCGACTTTCACTTTTCAGACAGTAATAAAAGGGGCCTCAACACTAGCAGTCAAACTGTCAAGAAATCTTTATTAAACTTGGGATGTTGGCTTCTCCTTTCTGCAGAAAGCTTTAATTATCTGATGACTACAGTTTGCAGATTTACTCTAAATGGCTTTTGGGAATAGCAGCTATGAGGGCACAAAGAGTGGGCTCTGGGCAAAGCTCTCCAACAAAATGAACATATCTGGAGACCCTGAGGAGTGTACCACTTGCAGTGAACCCATTCCAAATGTATAAAACATGCTGTCCCTCGTTTCAAATTTTCATCTCATATCTCATTGCAAAAGATACTTACGTTTAAACTACTTATGAAAAAAAAGAATTGCAAGAAAATGTAGGGACAGATAAGAGATTCAATTAAGGCAGCTCTGCTACCCTTGAATTCACCCAGACATGAAAATTATCCTTTCTCAGTTAGCCAGTGTGCTAAAGGCCTAGCTCATCAATCAGGTTGTGTCTACTGATGAACCAAATGCACATTTGCCAAGTTCAACTCTCTCTACAGAGACCCACAGGAGGACCACGACTAAGGGCCATCAGAGATCTGAAGGGTGTGTGCTCTGGGCTCCCGGGGAGCCAGCAGAGGTAATGAATGCCCCATCACCCTGAACACCACTGGGGACACTGAAACAACTGGACGAGCAGACACATGCTGAGACTGAGGCCACGCTCAGACAGCTCACTGGGCCCTTAGGTGAAAACCAGACTAGAATCTGATGCAACTCAAAGTCAAAAGGAAAGGTGCTGAAGACAGAGTGACACACAAGAATATTTGGGACACACCATGCAAACACCAACCAATAAGAGAGAATAAATAGTAAAGAACTTGTTTGTAACTTCAAAAGAAAAATAGCTGGATATCATTTTTTTTCCTATGATGCATCTTCCTCTGATGAAGTCAGAACAATTAACACACCTAATAAGTCCTCACAGTTTGAGTTTCTTCATAATTGAAAAGATTTTCCAGGGATGCTATCCATGATTCCCAGAAGAGATTCTGAAGGAATGCTTTTTAAAAGCAAAGACACGTTTGTAAATCTAATCAGGTCACTTCTGTCCTCTGGCTGGTGGCAGAAATATGGTCAGTTTGGAGTTCTCCTGAGTGTTGTTAGGCCCAGCACACCCTTGTTACTGGGTTTGAAAACCTCTTGTGTGATGTCCCTCATTTGGCAGTATTGGGAGCTCTGAATAGAGAGGCACCAAGATATCCAAATACAGCTTAGTGGGGAAGGATGCTATCCTAAGACAGTAGGTTTCTGTCTCACGTAAACAGAGAAGCACAAAAAAAATTTCACAGCATGCTTGACTGGAAAAGGTCAGTTTTCAATTCAATCCCAAAGAAAGACAATGCCAAAGCATATTCAAACTACCACACAATTGCACCATCTCACATGCTAGCTAAGTAATGCTCAAAATACTCCAAGAAAGGCATCAACAGTACATGAACCATGAACTTCCAGATGTTTAAGATAGATTTTAAAAAGGCAGAGGAACCAGAGATCAAATTGCCAACATCCACTGAATCATCAAAAGCAAAAAGAGTTCCAGAAAAACATCTATTTCTGTTTTATTGACTATGCCAAAGCCTTTGACTGTGTGGATCACAACAAACTGTGGAAAATTCTTCAAGAGATGGGAATAGCAGACCATCTGACCTGCTTCCTGAGAAATCTGTATGCAGGTCAAGAAGCAACAGGTAGAACCAGACATGGAACAACAGACTGGTTCCAAATCAGGAAAGGAGTATGCCTGCTTATTTAACTTATATGCAGAGTACATCATGAGAAATGCTGGGCTGGATGAAGTGCAAGCTGGAATCAAGATTGTCAGAAGAAATATCAATAACCTTAGATATGCAGATGACACCACCCTTATGGCAGGAAGTAAAGAACTAAAGAGCCTCTTGATGAAAGTGAAAGAAGAGAGTGAAAAAGTTAGCTGAAAACTCAACATTCAGAAAACTAAGATCATGGCATCCGGTCCCATCACTTCATGCCAAGTAGATGGGAAAACAATGGAAACAGTAACAGACTTTATTTTTTGGAGCTCCAAAATCACTGCAAATGGTGACTGCAGCCATGAAATTAAAAGGTGCTTTCTCTTTGGAAGAAAAGCTATGACCAACCTAGACAGCATATTCAAAAGCAGAGACACTACTTTGCCAACAAAGGTCCATCNGCTCCAAAATCACTGCAAATGGTGACTGCAGCCATGAAATTAAAAGGTGCTTTCTCTTTGGAAGAAAAGCTATGACCAACCTAGACAGCATATTCAAAAGCAGAGACACTACTTTGCCAACAAAGGTCCATCTAGTCAAGGCTATGGTTTTTCCAGTGGTCATGTATGGATGTGAGAGTTGGACTGTGAAGAAAGCTGAGCACTGAAGAATTGATGCTTTTGAATTGTGGTGTTGGAGAAGACTCTTGAGAGTCCCTTGGAATGCAAGGAGATCCAACCATTCCACCCTAAAGGAAATCAGTCTCAATATTCATTGGAAGGACTGATGCTGAAGCTGAAACTCCAATACTTTGGCCACCTGATGCAAAGAACCGACTCATTAAAAAACACCCTGATGCTGGGAAAGATTGAAGGCAGGAGGAAAAGGGGACAACAGAGGATGAGATGGTTAGATGGCATCACTGATGTGATAGAAATGAGCTTGAGCAAGCTCTGGAAGTTGGTGATGGAGAGGGAGGCCTGGCATGCTGCAGTCCACGGGGTCGCAAAGAGTCAGGCACAACTGAGCGACTGAACCTACTGAACTTGCCCTAAGATCTTCCCTAGTGGTTCAGCTGGTAAAGAATCCACCTGCAATGCGGGAGGCCTGGGTTCCACCCCTGGGTTGGGAAGATCCCCTGGAGAAGGAAACGGCTACCCACTCCAGTATTCTGGCCTGGAGAATTCCATGGACTCTATAGGCCATAGTGTTGCAAAGAGTCAGACTCGACTGAGCAACTTCCACTTGCCCAAAGAGGCTCTGCTAGAGAAGATGAGTTCCAGAATTGACAACTTCTCCCTGTGGCCATGCTGCCATGAGAGCAACTAGATGGTAAGGGCACATCACCCTTACCTGGCTTCACAGAAACTGGGCTAGGACCAACACTAACGTAAAGAAAAGGTATGGAATGATGGGTGTCCAGGTGCCTCCCCTTGGGGCAGGGTGGAGTTTTAAGACCCCTCCATCACTTTCCTTCCCAGGAAGTTGGAAAGCTTTCAGTAAAGCTGTTACAACATGAAAATCAAACGTTTGCTTATGTTTTGGATGGTCCTGTTGTGATGAAGGACTTGAGGAAGCTGCTGACTCCAAAGTAAAAGTCGCTTAGTCCTGTCTGACTCTTTGCAACCCCATGGTATATTTCAGGGAATTTGCTAGGCCAGAATACTGGAGTGGGAAGCCTTTCTCTTCTCTAGACTCCAAAAGCCTACTGCTATCTGTTCAGGATATGACCACTGGATTCATTCCCTGTGGCTGTATGTATCAGCACAAATTGGTACTCAAAGTAGCACACATGCATTCTCAGCACTTACAGTTTTGGAGGCTAGAAGTCTTAAATCAGTTTCATTAGACTGATATGAAGGTGTCTCAGGGCTGCTCTCTCTCTTGAGTCTCCAAGGAAGAACTCATCTCCTTTCTTTTCCAGCCTCTAGAACTGAGTCTCTGCATTCCTTGGCTCACAGACCCTTCCTTCATCTCCAAAGCCAACAGAGTGTTGTCTTGCTTGTCTTCACATTGCCGCCTTCTGGACTCAAATCTTCTTGCCTCCCTCTTATAAGAATACTGATGATTACATTTGGGGCCCAGCAGATAATCCAGGATGATCTCCCCTATCACAAAATCCTTAACTTAGTCGCATCTGCAAAATCTTTCTGCCTTGTAAGGCTCCAGGGATTAAGCTCTACGTACCTTTAGGGGTCATCATTCAGCCTACCACAGCCAGGAATCACGACTCCCCCACACTCACCACACTAGTGAAATAAAGCTGGGCACGTGGGAAAAGGAAGAGGCTAGGAAAAGGAAAGGAAAGGCCCCAGCACAGGGGGATCATCATCTGAGACAGTGATTTTAGGGCCTAGAAAAAGTGAAGTGTCAAATACCCACCTCCTGGCTCCATATTGTTATGGAGTGAACCCACTTGCTCTTGTGTATAGATAGCAGGCTGCCATTTATATAAAAGGGAGAAAAAAGAAATAGAAATATGAATGTGATTTTATACAGTTAAAATATCTCTGAAAGTATATAAACAAAACTGGTAACACAGATTAATCCTAGAGAAGGTACCAGGGAACTGAGGGTCAAGGGTAGAACAAATTTCCTCAGGATACTCTTTTTGAATATTTTGAATTTTCTACCATATGATTGCTTTATCTGTTTAAAAAAATTTTTTAAGTGAAAACTTGGACATCTTGGAAAGGGCATTCTAGTTCGAGTTCTTTGTAAAGTCAGTGAAACAACTCAACTTCTCTTTCTGCCCAATCTTGTCTTCTTCCATTTCATCCACAGGTGTTGACCCCAAGGGTACTCAATAAAAAACACAATGCACACTAAACTCTTTCTCTGAGTGTGTCCAGGGAAGGAATCTTATATTCTTTTTCAGCAAATTTGTGAAATTTTCAAAGTCAGGTATCTTAGCTGCAATTGATTAAGGTTACTGACTCTCCATCTCAGCTTTTGCTCCTCCATGTTTCCCAGCATGCTGTGTAGTGCTGGAGGGGCTGTGGCTCTTGAGGACTCCGTTAAGTTTAGTTGGGAATATAACCAATGAGGTTCAAGCCCATTTTTCTTGGTTAAGTTACATTTATTAATTTTTCCTAATGATAATATCATTTTGGGAACTACAGAAAATAAAAATCACCGATGACACCTCCACCATTAATCATTCTGTATATTTCAAGCCATGTGCACCCACCATACTTGAAATAAGTCAGTTCTTGGATCATTTCAAGTTGAGTCCTGTCAAGAAATTCTTACTCAGAAAGTCAGAGACAATCTTTAAATATGTAGTTTTTGGATGGAAACACCAAAGTAACAAAAAAGTGGAGTGCTTCATCTAGAATCATTCAATAGAATCAATTCTAAACAGTGAGACTTTAGCCTCTTCCTGCTCACTGTTCTAGTTGTCATCAAAAACTTCCTGTGTTTCACATGCAATTAAAACATGCACCAACCCCTAGTCAGGATCTCAATGGCTCATTTGTTTATACCTGTTGATAGCCCATCAACAGTTTGACCATTTTTTTCCCAAGTCATAAATCAATATCCTCCTTTCTCCAGTCAGAAGCTCCACTGCTGTTCTAAATCATAAATGGGGACACAAATTAATAGATTATTTAAACTGTCAAATCTCCAAGAGAAGGGCAAGATTAAGCCTAAAGCAATTATTTTACTCTTGTCGAGCATGCTTTTAATGGTGAGAAAACTAACAGGTGTTTCTCTTCACTGCTAGTCAATTTGAATCTCACCCACAAATAAGTAGAGTCAGCCTTAGTTATTAGACAACAAATCAATCACCACAGTGCTGTTATTCTTCAGGGTGAGTTTTTTTCCTTTATTGACCAAAGGAGACTCACGACAGAGGGAAGAGCGCTTAATGAGCTTGAAAATGAAGCCATTCATTTGAACTGAACAGATCACCACATTCTCCTTCACCTCCAATTAAGCTGCTGCTCCTGTTATGGAGAAAGCTGGAGGCACCAAAAACGTGGAGGGCCCACGTTTGCACACACTCAGAGTGTAGCACCTTCCAGGTCTTCAGCACTGCTGGATAAACATTAAGCAAATTTTCCTTCAGTGACTCCTCACTTCCTGCAATCTTCACAGATAGATTTCAGTATGTTTCTGTCTTATTCCATCAGATTTTGTTGAGTATAATTCTGATCAGACTGCTAGGATTTAAATATTCCCAGAAGTGGCTTCAGACATGGGCTATCAAGCAGCAGCCAGCTATAATGGGCATTAAAACAGATCTGAAGTAAAGCGGAAATACAGTGCCACTAACTCAAGCCTCCAGAATCAATTCTTTACATAAGTGGCAAAATGTAATTTGGCCCCCCTTCCTCTAAAGGAGAACATAACCATGAGTGATGGAAAAAAATGGTCTTTGCCAGAGCCAACCCACATTCCTTGAGTATTTTTGTGATGTACAAGCTGTGTGGCTCAACAGTTAATGGCATCAACACTGAGACAAGTCATCTCACAGAAGTTTAGAAGCTAATGAAACAACTGAGCTAAAATAATGTACATCATAGTTTATTTATCGAGAAGAAAGAAATTGTAAGTTCTGTAATATACCTCTCAAAAACTTGTTTCGTTTCTTGCTTGCCTAAGAGAAAGAAGGGAAGGCAAGATGCATAGACAAGTGGGAAAAAATAGCTTTAAAACATGAGTAAGACTCCCACCAAATCCTGTTACCGCTCTCATTAGAGAACTGGTTACAAGGCACAATAAGAAGGACTAATAAATGAAAGATAACTTATAACAAGTATGAATTTTTCTGAACAGTCAATATATATTTAGAACATGAAAAAGTATAACATTATTATTAATAGAAAATCAGCTTCTTCATAACCCCATGAAAATTTGTTTTTTTTTTTTTTTAAAGAAATATCAGCTTTAAGGGGGCCAAAGGTATCAGGTTGCCTAGGATACTGACATGTCTCACTCGAGGCTGTCCCCATATCTGGATCTTTCCTCTGCCCCATAGTTTCACGGTCTCTCTCAGCTTTCATTTATAATGACTAATCCTACAAGCACAATTTCTACAGCCAAATCACTGGATCCAGATCTAGACTTGGCCACTTTTTACTTCTATGACTTCAGTTAAATTTCTTAACCTCTGGATGCTTCAGTCTCTTTATCTGTAAAGCGTGATAATCATAGTACTGCTTCACATGGTTAGTGCAATAACTGAATGTCCCTAAACACACAAAAAGTGCTTAGAATTCCCGGGAGGGTCGTAAACACTCAACAAATTATAATGTTGAGCATTATCATGACGTTGGTGATGACACATGGATTTAATTCTGCATTAATTTACTATTTATTTAGGTGTTACTGTTTTAACAAAATAGCTTTATTGGCGTATAATTGACATATAACAATTACATATTTTGAAAGTGTATAATTTGAGAAGTTTTGACATATATATTCCCTAAACCATCACCACAATCAAGATAGTGAACATACTCATCACCCCAAAGTTTCCATGTGTCCCTGTGTGATCTCTCTCCTGCATCCAAATTCCCTGGTGGCTCAGACAGTAAAGAATCCGCCTGCAATGCAGGACACCTTGATTCCATCCCTGGGCCAGGAAGATTCCCTGGAGAAGAGAATGGCTATCATTCCAGTATTCTTGCCTGGAGAATTCCATGGATGGAGGAGCCTAGCGGGCTACAGTCCATGAAGTCACAAAGAGTGGGACGTGACTAACACTTTCACTTTTATGCTCCCAACACAAGACAATCTCTATTCTGTTCTCTGTCACTATGCATTTTTCTATATACTATTGGCCCTACAGAAATGTTTGTCAACCCATGACAAAGGCTGTCAAAGAATTTGACTCAATATAAAACTCCAACATATCCAAACTCCAATTTGGTTGCTAACATACTAGCCAGTTGGACTAGTATGTTAATACTTAATCTTGATGACTGGTTTCTGCCATATTTTCTGTAAGAGAACATTTATTCTCTTACTCATGTCCCTCAATTGCTACCTAATATCTTGAGTTAAGAATGTGATAATAAAATATAGTTGATTATCTGTAATATATGCTATGGCTTTCACACATAAAGCATAAGATAAGTGTGAAATATCATTTGTGGACTTGCTAGAGTATTTTTTCTGAATTGCTTTTATTTTTAGAGGCACTTTTTGTTTTGACAGGAGGAATCCTCCTAAACTATTTATATAAAATGTATTATCATCCTTTTGTTGGATCAGTGAACTAGATGACAGCTCAATTTGAGGCATTAAAAAAACCTTGAGGGGAACCATTTGTGGTCTTGGCAAAAAAAAAAATTGCCTTTCAGTATAGATATTATGTGATACTGAATAAGAAAACTGTAAAAGAATAAATACTTGTGTGACAGCAACATGCCTACTCATTGAAATAAGATTTTTTTTTTAGTAAGCAGCAACAGAGGAAAATAAAAAGGGAATGCAAATACATTTTCAATCAATTTGCTACAGTCCATGAGGTCGCAAAAACTCAGACACAACTAAGCAACTAAACAACAACAACAATGTATTTAGAGTCTTGAAAATATTCGTATCTTTTTTTTTTCTTTTTTTTGTTTGACAGGAAATAGCATTTATTGGTGAGCATGATTAAGGAGGGGA
>SJYA01004983.1:0-28645 GCA_006410615.1 Neotragus moschatus
TTGATATTTCTCCCAGCAATCTTGATTCCAGCTTGTGTTTCTTCCAGTCCAGGGTTTCTCATGATGTAGGCAGCAATATTTCTTGTTCAAGGACATATTTTGTTTGTTTGTTTGTTTTAGTTCAGAATGTATGTTATGGGAGAAGGTCTGGGTAAAAGTTGCATAAGCTTGAGCTCTAGGTTAACCCGTTCCTTCTGGCTAATCTCGTGCTGATATCATTTCAGGATATGTGTTATAGGAAAGGATCTGGGCAAAAATTTCACAGCCTTGAAGTTTTTTTTTTTTTTTTTCCTATTCTCAACAGCTAAAAATGTATATAATACCCTGCTTAAAACTAGCAAGGTAATTAATCTTTCTACCCCATTCTGATGTCCATGTCAGAGATTTTTTCTGTCACAATCACTTTAATAAAGTTTCTATTACACAAAGCTCTGAGTGACTAACACTGTGTTTGGTCCTGGAGTTAAATCTTCTTCCTCAGAGACCACAAATCTGTGAAAAATAAGCTTTCAACTATCATTTTGAGGGCTTGTCCAGGATCCCAAGACAAGGTGTAAACTATCATATGTTTGTAATTGTTTTCTCTTTGTAGCTCTTGTGTTTTTTTGGTTGTTGTTGTTGTTTGTTTGTTTTCTTTTTTAAAATCTTCCTCTCTTTTTTTGACTTTAGATTTTTTATCACATTATTTTTGGTGAGTAATTAGATGAAAATTAATAATGTATATTCATCAAATGGAAAAGGAAATGACAACTCATGGATAATTGCATGGACAGAAGAGTCTAGTGGGCTACAGTCCATGGGGTCACAAAGAGTCAGACACAACTAAGCGACTAATACACAGGCACATTTGACCAAAACTTTTGAATAACAATATAAAGCATAACTGAGTCTTCTTTAATATAATTGTTGCACAGTAATGCTCCTTTCTGTTTAGTGTAGAGAAGGAAAGAAAGTTAGTCACTCAGTTGTGTCTGACTCTTTGTGACTCCATGACTGTGGCCCAGCAGGCTCCTCTGTTCATGGAATTTTTCAGGCAAGAGTACTAGAGTGTGTCGCCATGCCTTCCTCCAGGGCATCTTCCCTACATATGGACTGAACCCAGATCTCCTGCATTGCAGGCAGATTCTTTACCATCTGAGCTATCAGGGAAGCCATTTAATGTATATATAAGACAACACATCTAGGAATTAGAACAATAATGTGTATGTGATACAATAACAAGATTATATGGCATGTTAAGAACTTTAATAAAAATTTTAAAAGTGAACTTTTTCATATGTATGAATATACTCAGTTTAGTACTTCAACCTTCTAAAGTAAGCAATACATAGACCAGTAAACTACACACACCAAATGAAAATCTGACCGATCAAACACCCAAATCAAAGGTTAGCACCTCTTCTTGTCAAAAAATATTTTCTCACCATCATTTTATTCCAAGAAAAATAAAATGGAAAAAATTCTTCTTGCCTTCTGGTCCCCTTTTTTGAAATTCAGTTATGTTTCAAAGTGCACTGCCATCTTCCTAAGGAAACATCCAAAAGCACTGGTGGCTTTTGGACGCTGGAAAAACAGTTTGCCACCTAGCCCTTTGTCCTGTGTCAAGGCAGTGTGATAGAGTAGCACAAGTGTGGGTTTGAAGCCAGAAAGACCTGGGAGATTTCTGACTTCTCTCATTTGCTATGTGTCTGTCTGCTCAAACACTGAGCTTAACTGGCTTCATCACTTAAAAGGGGTTAATAGAGAGTGGTCATAAGGATTGAAAGAAGCCATACACCAAAAGTGCCTGTCACAGGTTTGGCACCTAAGAACTGATCAGTAAGTGACATACCACTTCCCATTTTTCTTGATTTGATTTACTCAGCTATCTCCTTGTATACCTCCAGGATGATGAGCGATACTTCACTTCCATCTACAGGTTCACCAGGTTTCCAATCTCTGGATTCCTCACAAACAAAACACACAGGAATTGTTCTCCCTAATGACACAGCCCCTTATACTTCATTCACAACCCCTGACACACCTAAAGCTCTAGTGCAGAATAAGACACAAGACTCATAAGCACATTTCAGAAGACACGGACATCGCACAGGACATGGCTCCTCCGCAAAGGTAGCCCCGCCTGCTTCTTCCCTACATGCTCTTCCTATATTCAAGACTTTAACATTGGTTAATTTTAGAGATACTATTCCATTTCCAGGTCCTGGATGATTTGTCTTCCTCATTGTTTTTGCCTTATAGCTTTAGATTTTCACATATATTTTCATGTATTCATTTACTCACCCATGTGTTTATTCCCCACCTTGTTCCAAAATTGAAGTAAGGCAACTTACAAGAAAACACAAGATATAGTAAGATAGTGGCAGAAAATCAAAGTTAATAAAGGCAAAGGAAAAAACAAAACTAAAACAAAGCTAGGCATATAAAATAGAGCTTGTGGGGAAGCGGTACTCAGTGTGTGCATACCGCAGATTCCCCTTACAAGTGCCAGGCATGAGCTGCACATTTGTGAGCCAGGCTTTTCAGTAGCCAACAAAAGAGAAACCTAATAAGTCCCACACTTCACAGGGTCCTAAAAGAAAGCCAGACTACTTGTTTAAGATGTCCTTTCCCTAGTTTAAATTCTGAAAACTTTTCTATGGTAAAGAATCATAATATGGTGGCAAACTGACCCTCTTAACTTTGCTCTAAAAACCAAGATTCAACTCCTGGAAAGGCCTCCAACAAAGAGAGATCCTCAGTATGGATATGATATTTACTACTTATTTTTCTTCTACCTGTTTCTTGAAGTTCCATTTGGTCAATGAAATGTACCAGTAAAAGAGACTCCTTAAAACAAACAAACAAAATGTCTGCTGTCACCAAAGCAAGTATTTTCATTTAACTAAAGAAATAGACAATGTGACATTATTTATGATGAAAAGTTGCATAGGATCCTAAATAACCAACCAAAGAAATAGCTAAATAGACCGTGATATTACTCTATGATGAAATATACACCATCAAAAATTATATTTATGAAATTCTTTTTAAAATGTAAGGAAATATTCATGATGAAATGTTGAGTGAATAACCAGAATATAAAACTGTATAACTAAGGAGACACATTATAACTTGGCAATTAGCTATACAGACTCAGGAGTCACAATTAGTTTGGAATTCTGGCTCCACCTATATGGCTGTGTCACTGTGGACAACCTACTCATTTCCTCTGGATCTCAACCTTCTTATATACAAAATGAATATGATAATAGCACCAGTTCAGTGTGATTGAGAAGAATAAACACTCCAGTAACTGAAAAGAACTTACCACATTCTCTGAAACATGCTTAGGGAAGCCTGGTGTGCTGCAATCCACGAGGTTGCAAAGAATCGGACATGACTGCATAACTGAAGTGAACTGAACTGAATAAAACAAATGAACTGTATGCATTATAATTTATACTATAGAGAGACTATATGGGGTGGGAGGTGAGAGGGGGCGTTCAGGATTGGGAACTCATGTACACCCATGGCGGATTCATGTCAATGTATGGCAAAACCAATATAGTATTGTAAAGCAAGATAAAGTAAAAATAAAAATTTAAAAAAGAAAAAAGAAAAAAAGTTATATGTATATATAACAAGTTAAAGAATATGGGAAGGAAGCGACTAAAAATGTTAGCATTGTTTCTGAGTTTTGTGAATATGGGTGATTTTTATTTTTTCTATTTGCTTGCCCTTATTTTCCAAGTTTCCATTATTGAAGGACATTTCTATATGATGAAAACAAGAGCTAGGAGGTAAAATACCCACCAGCTAGTTATTTTGGGCTTGTGAAATAATGGGTGATTTTTAACTTTCTTTTAAAAATTTCCTATAACTGGCATTTGAATTCTAGTTAAGGAGAAAGTTAGTTAAAAAAAGAAATCTAAAACCTAGTTTTTTAGTTGCAAGTTCTGGAATGAAACAGATGTAATAACCCCTCACAATACTTGGTGCTTTTTAATGTCACTTTTAATAGTACTCTGATATTTAGAATTAAATTTTATTATCAAAACTATTTTTCTGAGTAGCCTAGGTTTTGTTATCTTCATTTAAACAGGTAATGAAACTGAGAATCGAAAAACTTAGTGTTAGCCCAAAGTCCAAGTAATCAGTGGCAGAACTGGACTTAAATACAGGTTCCCAGAACCCTAGTCCAGAATTCTTTTTATTTCCTCAAGACTTATTGTAGTATAATCCAAGTAATCACCAAGACATATAAACATAGAAATAGAAATACCTTCTTACCTATGAAAGTCAAAGTCCCTGAATCATCTCCACCTAGATAGAAGAGTTCAGCTGAAGAAATTATAATTTTAAGTGATTAAAAAATAAAGAAGTAGGGGAACTGAGGCCACATGTGAAGTTTTGAAAGCCCTCATAAATATTTTTTTGCATAGTAAAACAAAACAATAACAAGACATTATATAAAAAAAAAATAAGAGTTTACACAGCTTGAAGCAGTATAAGTGAGAGGGTCAGGAGAGTTTCCATTTGGGTCTTGAGATGGTTTCTTAGGTGATGAGGATATAACGGCATTATGGCAGTGGAAACTGAGGGTTACAGTGAAGCCATGAACAGAGGTGGACTGTTAATTTAAATCATGGGTCTTTGTGCTCTCAGAGGTTTCACCTAAATCCAATCCTGAGATGATCACAACTTACTTGGGGCTTTAGCCCTACCCAATAAGTGAGTTTTAGTGGCATGATTTAATGACTTCAGCTCTTCAACATGCTTTCCGTCTTCTTGGGTCTGTTTTGACACAACCTTCCCAGGGACGGGGAGCCTAGTGGGCTGCCGTCTATGGGGTCGCACAGAGTCAGACAAGACTGAAGCAACTTAGCTGCTGCTGCAACCACTTCTGCATGGGCTTCCCTGGTGCTTCAGATGGTAAATAATCTGTCTGCAGTGTGGAAGACCCAGGTTCAATGCTTAGGCGAGGAAGATTCCATGGAGAAGGGAATGACTACCCACGTCAGCATTTTGGCTGGAGAATCCCACAGATTGAGCAGCCTGGCAGGCCAGTGTGCATGGGATTGCAAAGAGTCAGACACAACTGAGACACTAACACTTTCACTTTCACACTTTTGCATAGATTTCAAATTAAGATATTGAAGTTTGTCTGAAGGCAGTTTATCTTCTCTCTGGCATGTTGTGCTAAGTCACTTCAGTCACATCCAATTATTTGCACAGTTATTTAAATGGCACTACTCAATGACACAACCCCTTCTGAGGTTGCTATCTTCTGCACATCGTGTTACAAAAAGACTCTACCTCTTGATAGATTTCAGTTAAATTATACAAACTTTGTACAAAGGCAGTTTATTAGCTGTTCAGCAATGGTATTGAATGGCATCACTTGATGATTTAAGTTCTGTTGAAGATGGTTTCTGTCCAATGTGAGTTTTTTGGAAGGCACTGTAGCACTTCTTTATAGAATTCTGTTAAATCGTTCAATCTTTGGACAGTAAAATTTGACTTGTAAAGCTACCCAGTTTTTTTTTTTTTTTTTCATTACTTTCTTGGGGAGGTTTTAACCTTGTTCTAAAAATTTTTTTTCCTGTTGATTATAATTGTATTTGTTTCCAGCGTCATAATTTCCTAATTACTTTTATCATCAATTATGATAATCATCTCTGCAGTCCAGGAGCTTCCTGAGAGTCATGCGGCAGCCCAACAAATCACTTCAATCAGCATCAACAGATTCAGATCAACTTCAGGCAATGATCACTCCTGTGTTGAATGTTCATCCTCACCCACAGGTTTTTCTTGATCCAAAAAGTGTTTGTCTTCTGAAGAAATCACTGAAAGATATTGCACCATCTCAAGCCAAATCTTTCAGGTCACATTAAGGACAGGCTCTAATATACTATATAAGGTCACTTTTATGTAGAATACAGCATTAGTGATGGTGTAGGAATCATGGGGTCTTCTCTAGTGGCTCAGACAGTAAAGAGTCTCTCTGCAAAGTAGAAGACCAGGATTTAGTCCCTGGGTCAGGAAGATCCCTTGGAGAAGGGAATGGCTACCCACTCTAGCATTCTTGTCTAGAACATCCCATGGACAGAGGAGCCTGGCAGACTCTAATCCATGGGATCACAAAGAGTTGGACACCACTGAATGACTAACACACACTTACTGGAATCCCATGCCCTGGAGAAAGGCATTGCAACTCACTCCAGTATTCTTGCCTGGAGACTTCCCATGAACAGAGGAGCCTGGAGGGCTACAGTCCATGGACTTGCAAAGAGTTGGATACAACTGAGTGAGTAAGCACAGAAATCTCATGCAGTAGGATCTTCAGACAGAGAAACATTTGTGACATCCTGAACAGCAAAGTTAAACATTAGTTTGGCATAAGTCTTCTTAATTGGCTGGATCAAACACGGATCCAAGGGCTCCAATATCTAAAATATGCCACCGGTTATGAAGACAACCTTAACGTGAGGATACACATTGGCCAATGAACTGAGGTACTGAAAGGACAGTGAAGAATCAATAGAACTTTGAATTCAAGATGTTTTATTCTTTTAAGTAATATTGAGCTTCTACAAGAAAGCCTTGTTCAAATCATTCCTTAAGGATATGATAGGGAGTCATCCAGGCTTATCTATTTTCATGTCACTGTATTGGAAATTTCTCAGTTGTTTCTTTCGAAAAGATATGGGCTTAGTTTTCTGTAAAGTGGTGATGGTTTCACTATGAGGTCTCCTGAAGTATTGGCACAAAACAGAATGTCAGCTTCTGTTTGGGCTGACTCATGTCAGCATCAGTTGTCTCGTGTTCTTCAAAAGGGCAAAAGGTATTGTTCAAAGACTCCAAAACATGGCAGTCTTTGTGGCACCAAAGCTTTGTGCAGGAATATAATCTCCTTCTTCAACTTCTTTCTACAGTTGTGGTAGATACAATACAGGGGCTATAGGATATAGTGTTTTCTTTCTTCTTCATTACCATCACATTCAAGTAGATCTGCGGGTCATGGTACACCCTGCACTTCTCAAACCATCCCTTGCTCCTGGAATTTTGCTTTCTGGATATACTTCAATTTCTGAAAACATTTCTTCAAAAATTCCTCTTTCATGATGGCAAGTTCCTTGCATGGAAGGTGTTTTTTTATTTCTTTGTTTCTCTTTAGTCCAGAGGTTTAACATCACTTCAATTTTTTCCATCCTTGTGTTACCAGGATAAAGCATCTCTTAAGAGACGTAGGTGTACAAGAGGCAATACTGGCCCCAATAAGAGTTTCAACTTTCCTTATGGTACACATTCATTAATACCATGTAAGTGACCTACAAAGCTATTTATTTTACCTTTAAGAAGATCAAGTGTGTCTTTTCTCTTCAAGAAACATCACCTTCTTGCCCTTTAGCAGCTTTCTTTGATACTGGAGTCCTTGTACTTGGCTTTACTGTCTTCCATCATGATAGTCAAATTTACAGAAGCTATGTTTAAACTTTATGCTAATTAAGGCAACCTGATAGTTACTAGAGATTCTATGTCCTCCAATGTTACATGATGGCAGTGTTTGATATTTATGGACATAATGGTATTATGAACAACACACGGATAGATGATAATGTATTGTTGTGATGTGCCATGTGCTCAGTCATGCTTGACTTTGTGACCCCAATGGACTGTAGCCTGCCAGGCTCCTCTATCCATAGAGCTTCCCAGGCAAGAATGCTGGAGTATGTTACTATTTTCTCCTCCAGGGGCTCTTCCTGACACAGGGATCACACCTGAGTTTCCTGTGTCTCTTGAATTGCTGGCAAATTCTTTACCCACTAAGCCATCAAGAAACCCCTACATTATTGGGACACTCAGTGAACAGGCCATGATTGTGTAGGGAATGACTGGCAGAATGGGAGAGGGAACAAATGGCTCAACACTTTCTTCCCACCTTGTGATACAGTCAGAGAGACAGCAATGTGGCCCTTGGACTGACTTCCATATATTTGATTCAAAATTTTCATGGTTGTCAAAAAGATACACAGAAGCAAATCCACCTATCCTCAAATTCCTAGTACAGACACCTTGCAGTTAGGAAGAGATTGCCATAAATTCTCCATTAAAGTATCAGAAAGAAAATCACTACTCATATGTTTAAAACAGTACTGTTGCTATGGTTCCCCTCGGCTTACCACTATGAATGCAATGTTATGTGAAAAGCAAACACAGTATAAGTGTATTTTCTGTAAGTCACAATCAGCCAATCAAACAATCTCTGAAAAAATGCAATCACTAAAGCTGTAGATATAAAGGCCCTGAACAACCCATGTTCAAGAAATGGCTACTTGAGAAAGAAGGTGACGATGAAAGAAAAAAACTAGCCCTTTTCAGTGCTCAGCCACTTATGTTTTACTCTTATCCCCTGCCCTTGGGAAGATAGGGTGGAGTCTGTCTTTCTTTGTCTTCTCTTCATGGGTGGGTAAAGGGTTTGGAGCTATAGTCGAGTGCCAAAGAGTCCAGTTGTTACTGTCCAGCCTTAGTGGGGGAGTGGTGGTTTCTCTTCATCATCCAGATGGTCAGACATTTTCAGTTGCAACTGATTGAACAGCCCTCAGGCCCCACACCAGCACTGCTGCAGGACCTCTGCACAGGTGCTGTTGCCCTAGAGATGGGGCCAGACCACCTTCAGTTCCCAGGGGCTCAGTACTGGGCATAGCAGCAGCTAAAAGATGCAAGGACTCTGCTCTTTCTTGGGAGAAGTCTTTACAAGTCAGTCATCTTAGTACAGGGCATAGTGTCATCACCAAGCAGAGTGGACTTCTTCTGTTCCAGCACCTCAGACTGCCATACAGTTGGCCTGGATTTGAGTCCGGCACTTATCTAGCCACCACGTCCATGTTTTCCCTCTTCCTCCGAGAGAGTGCTTGGGCTGGCTGTCAGGTTGGAGTCCCTCAAACTCAGGATGAGCCCACTCCCGAACCACCCCCTCATCCTTGGTCTGGAGATAGCTGGGGTAACCCAGTGCATGTCCACTGCCTACAGCCACCTGCCCAAGGTCTAAATTTAGATTTTAATTAAACTGTTTTTATGGTTTAATTTTATCTCTTCATTTAAGCATATTCACTTTAACTGTTAACTATCTGCTTTAAAGTTTCAAATATATTCTAAAAACTTATTCTTGTAGTATAATTGCTTTACAATGTTGTGCTAATTTCTGTTGTAAGATGAAGTGAATCAGCTATACATATGCATATGTGTAGCTTGGTCCAAGTTCTCTCTTGGACCTCCTTCACAGGTGCCCCTCATCTTACCCCTCCAGGTCATCACAGAGCACCAAGCCGAGCTTTCTGTGCTATATATTTGAATCTAATATAAATCCACATTCAAATAAAAATAGACTGCTTTATTTGTTTGCATGTACCTTACCAAGTGGTAAAGAATCTGCCTACCAATGCAGGAAACACAAGAGATGCAGGTTTGATCTCTGGGTTGGGAAGATTCCCTGGAGAAGGAAGTAGTAATCCACTCCATTTCTCGCCTGGAAAATTTCACGGACAGAGGAGCTTGTTAACTACAGTCCATGGGATCACAAAGAGTTTGACATGACTGAGCAAGCTCACTCACTTTTCAACAGAGTATTTTCGGTTCTTCCCATCCTGTACATGATGACATCAATGTCATTCATTTTACTTATCTATAAGTCATGAGTGTCTAATGCACAATTACTACTATTACCTAAAGAAACTTCTAAATTTAAGTAAATTAATAAGAAAGATGCAATATTCCATTTTAGATGTATACCTGTTTAATGCTCTTCCTTTCATTATGACAATATGAGTTTCTGAACTGTATCATTTTTCTTTCTCCATGAAGATCTTTTAGCATTTCTGGCAGGGATTTCTGCTTACAATGATTTTTTGTTTGTATCATTTTTTTTACATGAGATATTCAATATCTTATTTTATTTTATTTATTTTGTTTTATTTTTTACTTTTTATTTTTTTTAAAGTTTAAATTTTTATTTTTTATTTTGTTTTCCTTTACAATACTGTATTCATTTTGCCATATATTGACATGAATCAGCCACAAGTGTACCTGAGTTCCCAATCCTGATCCCCCTCCTCCCCACACCATCCCTCCGGATCATCCCCACACCATCGCTTTGGATCATCCCCACGCATCAGTTCCAAGCCTTCTGCATCGAACCTAGAACTGGCGATTCATTTCACTTATGATATCATACATGTTACAATGCCACTCTCCCAAATCATCCTACCCTCTCCCTCTCCCACATAGTCCAAAAGGCTGTTCTATACATCTGTGTCTCTCTTGCTGTCTCGCATACAGGTTTAACACTACCATCTTTCTAAATTCCATATATATGTGTTAGTATATTGTATTGGTGTTTTTCTTTCTGGCTCACTTCACTCTGTATAATTGGCTCCAGTTCCACCCACCTCATTAGAACTGATTCAAATGTATTCTTTTTGATGGCTGAGTAATACTCCATTGTGTATATGTACCACAGCTTTCTTATCTATTCATCTGCTGATGGACATCTAGGTTGCTTCCATGTCCTGGCTATTATAAATAGTGCTGCAATGAACATTGGGGTACACGTGTCTCTCAATTCTGGTTTCCTCAGTGTGTATGCCCAGCAGTGGGATTGCTGGGTATCATTTTTTAAGAATAGTTTTGCTGGATATAGTATTCTAGAATCGTGGGTATTGTTCTTTGCATAATTTAAAAATTTTACTCAATTATTGTCTTGCTTGCAAGATTTGTTGCAAAAAGTTTAATGTAATTCTTATCCTTGTTTTGCAATAGTTTTGTTTTTTTCTTTTTCTGGCTTCTTTCAAGATTTTGTCTTTGTCTTTGATTATCTACAGTTTAAATAGAACATGCAGTCACGCCTAAGTGATGCTTTTATATTTCCCTCTGTGCTCCCTGAGTTTCCTGGATCTGTGATTTGATGTCTCGCATCAATTTTGGAAAATTCTGACTTTATTGCTTCAAATACTTCCTCTCCATTTTCTCTTCTCTTTTCCTTCAGCTTTTCTAATCACGCATATGTTACATCTTTTGCAATTTTGCCACAGTTCTTTTATATTTTGTTCTTTCATTTTCATTTGTCATTCTCTTTGTATTTCAACTTTTAAGTTTTATTGCCATTTTTTTTAACCTCATTAAGCCTTTTTTTGGCAAAGTTCAGCCTACTAAATAGCCCATTAAAAGTATTCTTCATTTCTGTTACAGTATTTTTGATGTCTAATGTTTGTTTTAGAGCCTTTCTTTGAGTCATCATCTCTTTCCTTCGGTTAATCATTTGTTGTTCAATTTTCCACTTGCTCTATAAGAGCTCTTGGCATATTAAACATAATTGCTTGTAATTCCTGTCTGAAAATTCCAGCATATGTGACATGTCTGAATTTTGGTTCTAATGTTTGTACTGTACCTTCAATCTGTATTATAATTTAGCGTGGCTTTTAAGTTGTTGCTGAATCAAGAACTGAGATTAAAACAATGGTTTTAGTGTGAGATCTTTATATTGTTTCTTTGTTTGTTTTGTTTATTTTTCCTAATCTGGCTAGAAGTTGGTTAGTGTTTAGTATTTGGTGAAATTGTAGTTTCCAGGTGGCTCAAAATTCTCTCATGCCCTTATCTTGTCTCCTCACTTAAATTTGTTTTTTTTCTAGGTTGGCTTCTCAGAGAGTCTTTTTCTTATAAATCTTTCAGCTATAATCTACTGTTATTATACTTAAGCTCTGCTGGTGAGTCTAAAAGACATGGTAAGGAAAGACTTAACAATTTTGTGATTAAATATTAAATTTTCTGTGGTCTTATATTTCTGGAAGTGATTCTCCCATCCTATGGCTTACCTCTCTACCATCTGTGAGATGAGAAGTTTTAGAGGGAGCTGCAGTGGGAAGTATGTCTCCCTCCCCTGGGATAAGATCCCAAGAATGACTTTCCCCCTGGAGCATATACTAGATTATGGAGAATGGTCTGAGCATGATTCAAAGGGATGGTTTGGATCTTTACCCTGAAAATCTGGTGGAGATATTGGAGGGAAAAATTCCTTGAATTCTAGGTCCCCCTCTAAAACTCTGGCCTTCAAGAGTTGCTTGCTGCTGCTGCTGCTGCTGCTAAGCTGCTTCAGTCATGTCTGACTCTGTGCGACCCCAGAGACAGCAGCTCACCAGGCTCACCCGTCCCTGGGATTCTCCAGGCAAGAACACTGGAGTGGGTTGCCATGTCCTTCTCCAAAGCATGAAAGTGAAGAGTGAAAGTGAAGTGGCTCAGTCGTGTCTGACTCTTTGCTTATTCTCATGCTAATCCATACTCAGTATTCACCAACTCATTAAAAATACCATTTAAGTATTTCTGACAGTTTATAGCTAGAGATGTCTGTTTAGGAATATAAATTTGGGTGTATCTGTTTGGATGAGCTTGTCCCTCCAGATTTTGGAGATGGTTTGCCTTGCAATTTCAGGTCTCCTATGAATCCAGGAAAGTCTTTGACTTTCAATTTCTGTGTGTGTGTGTGTTTTATTGTAAGAATAGGAGTTACAATGTCTGTGTTCTTTACATATCAGAACCTGTGCTATAACTAATTGTATTTATTTTCAGTGTCTTTTATGAAGTTCAGAGACAAAATCAGATTTACTTCTGGCAAGCATCTTTATTGGACATTATGGCATGTGCTATAAGTATGCATGAATATTATTTTTTGTTTTATCTTAAATATTATGTTCATGTTATTTTGTACTGTGATTTCTTCATTTACTGAGATGTCTTTTGTAACAATGTCTATATTTTCTATGTATCCTTAACTATACATTTTAATGCAGAAAAGACTAAAACACAAAAATACTAAAAACACACAAAAATAATTGTGTAATGTAAATGTATCTTTGTACATATGTGTATGTATATGCACACACACAGACACACACACATAATTATACATATTATTATATATATTATATATATGTATATGTTATACATATATATATATACACCATCTATAATTCTGGGGATGAGGGTTTGATTCCTGGGTCAGAACAATTCCCTGGAGAAGGAAATGGCAACCCACTCCAGTGTTCTTGCCTGGAAAATCTTCCATGGACAAAGGAACCTGGTGGTCTATAGTCCATGGAATTACAAAGAGTCAGACATGGCCTAGCAATTAAACAAAAACAATAATATATATGTATATATATATAATTTAATATGATAAATTTATAATCATCATTTCAACATAAATATTCAACAAAATATAATTTAAAAAACTTGAATATAGGAGATCAAATGTTTAGATTCCTTGTCTTAATTAAATTTTGTATGTCTGTCTCTCTTCATACTTATTTATTGAGCTTTGAGTGGTTTTTGCCATACATTGACATGAATCAGTGTGTTTTAAAATTCCACTTGTTCTTAAGCTCAACAAAGTTAGCCTCTGCACTCAGCTAACATAATCAGCTACATTGTACCAGCTACATCACTACTGTTTCCAAGCTTGATTCCAAACATCCTGAACTTGAAATATACTATAGTTCTGTACTCTATACAAAACCATACTGTAAAGTACACAAAAGCACAACCACTGGAAGAGGATGCATGCACATGACCATGTATCCTGGAGATATGAACTAACTTTTACGTGATTGGATAATGCGTATTCATATCTTTGAAAGCTTGCAACACTGTGTTTGTATGTAAGGGACTATTAATCTTCAAATGGTTAAAGTAGCTTCATTCTTCTTTACCTCTCATGATGATGACTTTATCTTTAACTTATTAATTGATTTATTTATTTGCATTTTTCCTTTAGTTCTGTGTTAATTATATTTTGTAATTCCATGAATGAGGTTCTCTAAAGCTTGTGATCTTTCATTCAAATTAAAAGAATATAGAAATTGCTATTTTACTATTGTGAATATTTTAAATTGAACCAAAAACATATTGATTGTTGATTTTTACATTTTTAAATGCATTAATGTTTACTTTTTGGCCTAATATACAATAATTTTTGTAAGCATTTTATGTGTAATTAAAATAATATCTTGGCAGTTTTCAGTGGATAGCTGTTAAGACCCTTTGCATATCTATGTGTTTTTGCTATTTGGTCTGTTATATTTTTAAAAACCTTACTTTGCATGTGATTGATATTGCTAGTCTTTAATTTTCATATATTTTTAAACTTTTGAATGAATTTTATTTTTCATATAGTTGGATGTTCTTTATGATACAATCTTGGACTACATTCTAATTAATATTTGTTTATCTTAAATGACAAATGAAGTTCATTTTATGCTTACATTTATTGAAATCAGTCATATTTTCTGAGATTTTGTCTTTAATCAAATTTTGCTGTTTGTTGTTCATGCAACTAAATTTCCTTTTCTGTTATATGTTTAAATATTTTTGTGCTTTTCTTTGTTTTTTTTCTTTTTAATTAATTCTTCCCTGTTCATGTGAAGAGTTTTAAACTCTTTTTAGTAAACCCAATGGCTAATTAATAAATTTATTTAATCTGCTTTTTAATCTTTTTTTTCTTAAGTTAAAACTGAAGGTATGGACTCCCATTGTATGTGAATAGAAAATTAGCAGACACAATTCCTCTGTCACTCTTTTTTTTTTAATCTCTCTTCTTTTTATTGTACTACTTAAAATTATATTATTATTCTCAGTTAAATCATTGAAACATATCAATATAGCCTATATAATTTAAATTATCTCCTATATATATATTTCCCACACTTGTTTTATCTCAGCTTTTTACTTCAGTGGCCCTGTTGTCCACCAGGTCTTCTCCATGGTGGCCTCTGGGGGAGGTTTGGCCCAATTTCCCTTTCCTGTTACAGTGATAAACACTGAATGCATACAAATGATTAAAGGGTAAAGAGTCATGAGAATCTATCTTGTCAATTGCATTGTTCATTGAGATTTCTCTCTCCTTGAGAAGCATCAACTATTGTAAGTATCTGATTGTTGGACTTGTGGCTCTTTTTCTTTGAATCAACTCCATTAATTCATGCATAATTTGTTTGGGGATTTTGTGAAAAGTTAACAAATTGAGAAGAGTAGCCTACATGAGAGAACATCATCAAACTACAGCAAACCTCCCAGTGTAACCACATCCATTCTGATGATGATGCCGGACAGGACTTTGGGACCTTGCTGATAGAACAATGTTATAAAATCATTAAAATAAGTATGGCACACTGAATAAGCATATAGCAGGTATAGATAATTTATATAGACTACCAGAAATCCTCAGAATTGGCATCAGGACAAGCCTGATAGAGAACATTGAAGTATATTTTTTCAACATCAGTTCAATTCAGTTCAGTTGCTCAGCTGTGTCCAACTCTTTGTGAGCCCATGGACTACAGCAGGCCAGGCTTCCTTGTCCACCAACAACTTCTAGAGCTTACTCAAATTCATGTCCATTGAGTCGGTGGTCCACCCAACCGTTTCATCTTCTACCATCCCCTTCTCCTCCCCCCTTCAATCTTTCCCAGCATCAGGGTCTTTTCCAATGAGACAGTTCTTAGCATCAGGTGGCCAAAATATTTGAGCTTCAGCTTCAGCATCAGTCCTTCAACTAAATCTATTAACTAGTATATCAACATATACTAGTTAATAGATTTAGTGGAAAAACTTAGATGCAAATAAGATTTGTGGTTTTCTGAGTTTAGAATTGAAAACATTTTCATCACGTCATAATCTGTGTTTGAGTCGATTGCTGTATAAGCATAGCCAGTCACTTCAGCAGAATGGTGAAGGAAATCAGTGTGTACCTGTTCATAAACCAGGGGTATTAACACTAAGATCTTGTCTCTGAAAAACAGTAATATGTCTAAAAGCAAGCTAAAGGCAGGCTGTGTAGAGTCTCCTAATTACTGACAAGCTAAATGAAGAAGGCAATTCTCTTTGGATAAAAGAGAAGTGTCTTGGTGAATTCCCAGTGGTTAGAACACAGCTCTTTCAGTACTGTGGACTTGGTCAGGAATCTAAGATCCAGCAAGCTACTTGGTATGACCCAAAAAAGGAAAATGTCTCTAACTGAATAATGAAAATTGAGAATTCAAGTTCACAAGGAAATTCCTAATTAAGCGCAGCCATGTACAGTAGTCAAACAAAATCTCAATGTATTAAAAAAAAAATTTAACTCTTGAAAACACTGGTATGAAATGGTATGATGAAGCATATTCGGAGTTCTAATTGTAAATATTAATATCACATGAATACATTTTCTCTGGTATTTCAAAATGTATGAGAAACCTTTGTACTGTAAAGAACTGTAAAAATATTTCTGAAAGCCAGTTTTGTCTACTGTATTTTTTTATTCTCTAGGGTTTTGGAGTCATGTGTAAGTGGTCTTTTAAAAAAAAAAGATATGTCAAGAAGATTTTACTTTTAATTCTAGTAGTAATAATAGGATAGATTTTTTTTTAAGTACTGTGATATCTACAATCAAAAAAATAAATAGCAAAATATTACTCTAAAAGTAAATTTGACAATGAATGGTACAAATTTAAGAAGATGGTGGAAGAAAGAAACAATATTGGAAATTATTTATTATGTGTGTGCTTGAATTCACTATACATTATTTTAATATAAAATGATATAACTAAAATTATGCTAAGAAGTTTCTAATATATAAATATATAAAAATCTGAACTCTAACTTGTGTATAACCATCATGGAAATAAATAAGATTTTACGGCTAATTGTAGGGACTCTAATTTGTAATTTGATAAAGAATGTATTGAACATGACTTAGACTGAAAAACAACAAGGAATGTATCAGCTATTATTGAATAAGCAAAACATACTTATGTTTAAACTTCTTTATGTTTAAACATACTTAGATTTAAAATGTTTTATGATCTTGTGATTCAGAGGTTTGGGCCAGGATAATCTGAGCAGCTACTTGCAGGTCTACCTGGGGTCTTTATATGGCTATAGTCACATTTGAAATGGACTTAAGCTAAATGATCCAGCATCACTTACAGGTCTGTAGCTTGGTGACACCTGACTCTGATTTTTCATGTGGTCTTATCCTTAGAAGGCTAAACCTGATGTCTTCATACCCCACTACTATGTTCCAGGCAGGAAGGGACTTAAGTCTTGATTTTTATCAAAACATGTCATTAGGCCATGATCAAGGATGGAGAATTAGACTTCACTCCCTGAGTCTTTGTGACCCAATGCACTGTAGCCCTCCAGGCTTCCCCATCCAAGGGATTTCCCAGGCAAGAATATTGGAGTGCATTGCCATTTTCTTCTCCAGGGGATCTTCCTGATCCAGGGATGGAACCTACATTTCCTACATTGGCAGGTGAATTCTTTAACATTGAGCAACCAGTGAAGCCCTCCTTCTGAGATAAATGGTTATATCATATTGGAAAAGAGTGTAGTATACACAGAGAAAGAATTATTACAACCATTTTTGCAAACTATCATAAATAGTATGTGTCTGAGAATTATTTGTACATTTTATAATTCTGGCTTATTTCCTAGACTCCAAAGTAGGCATTGGGAAATGTAAGAAAAACTTTTAAATCGCTTTTATTGTTTTGGAGCAGTTTTAGGTTCAGAGAAAAATTTAGTGGAAATTATAGAGATCTCTTGTATATTATCTGACTCCACACACCCATGGCCTCTGCATTCTCAACATCTTGCACTAGTGGTATATTTTAAACAATTTAGCTCAGTTGGTAAAGAATTTGCCTGCAGTGCAGGAGACCCAGGTTCCATCCCTGGGTCAGGAAGATTCCCTGGAGAAGAAAATGGCAAATCACTCAAATATCTTTGCCTGAAAAATTCTGTGGACAGAGGAGCCTGGCAGACTGTAGTCCATGGGTTCTAAATAGTCAGGCATGACTGAGTGACTAACACTTTTGACATTCATGAACCTAGTTAATAAGTCATTATTACCTTAAGAGAACTTTCAGATGTTCAAGCTGGACTTAAAATAGGCAGAGGAACCAGAGGTCAAATTTCCAACATCCATTGGATCATAGAAAAAAGTTCTTCAAGAAACGAAATACTGAACCACCTTACTTGCATCCTGAGATATCTGTATGCAGGTCAAGAAACGACAGTTAGAGCCAAACATGGAACAATTGATTGGTTCAAAATTGGGAAATGATATGTCAAGGCTGTATAATATCACTCTGCCTATTTAACTTACATGCAGAGAACATCATGTGAAATTCTGGGCTGGATGAAGCACAAGCTGGAATCAAGAATGCCAGGAGAAATATCAATAACCTCAGATATGCAGATGATACCACCCTTATGGCAGAAAACAAAGAGAACCTAAAGAGCTTCTTGATGAAAGTGGAAGAGGAGAATGAAAAAGCTGGCTTAACATGAATCCACTATGGGTGTACATGTTGACATATGGCAAAACCAATACAGTAATGTAAAAGAAAAAATAAATAAATAAAATATATATTTTTTTAAAAAGAAAAAACTGGCTTAAAACTCAACATTCAAAAAAAAAAACCAAAGATCATGGCATCCGGTCCCACTATTTCATGGAAAATAGACGGGGAAACAATGGAAAGAGTGACAGATTTTATTTTCCTGGATTCCAAGATCACTGCAGATGGTGACTGCAGTCTTGAAATTAAAAGATGCTTGCTCTTTGGAAGAAAAGCTATGACAAGCCTAGACAGCATATTTTGCTTTGCCAACAAAATCCATATGGTCAAAGCTATGGTTTTTCTAGTAGTCATGTATAGATGTGAGAGTTGGACCATAAAGAACTCTCGACTAAGCAATTGAACTATCACTCAAAGACCGCAATTTCCATTAGGATTCACTGCTGGTGTTGTACCTACTACGCTTGTTTAGTCGCTAAATCCTGTCTTACTTTTTGCCATCCCATGGACTGCAGCAGGCTCTGCTGTCCTTCATTCTCCTGGTGTTTGCTCAAATTCGTGTCCATTGATTTAGTAATACTACCAAATCATCTCATCTCTGCCGCCCCATTCTCCATTTGTCTTCAATATTTCCCCACATCAGAACCTTGTCTATTGAACTGGTTCTTTTCATTAAGTGGCCAAAGTATCGGAGCTTCAACTTCAGCATTAGTTCTTCCAATAAATATTCAGGGGTGATTTCTTTTAGGATTGACTTGTTTGATCTCCTTGCAGTTCAAGGGACTCTTAAGATTCTCCTGCAGCACCACAATTCAAAAGCATCAATTCATTGGCACTCAGCCTTCTTTATGGTGGAAATCTCACATGTGTAAATGACTACTCTAAAAAACTATAGCTTTGACTATACCAATCTTTGTCATCGGTGATAGCTCTGCTTTTTAATACACTCTCAGGTTTGTCATATCTCTCCTTTAATACTTCACATGATGTACTCTGACAGACTTTATTTTTCTTGAGCTCCAAAATCATTATGGATGCTGTCAGTAGCCATGCAATTAAAAGATGCTTACTCCTTAAAAGAAAAGCTATGACAAACCTAGACAGCATATTAAAGAGCAGAGACATTATTTTGCCTAAAAATTTTCATATAGCCAAAACTATAGTTTGCAATTCCATGGACTGTAGTCTGCCAGACTCCTCTGTCCATGGGATTCTCCAGGCAAGAATACTAGAGTGGGTTGCCATTTCCTTCTCCAGGGGATCTTTCTGACCCAGAACTCAAACCCAAGTCTCCTGCATTGCAGGCGGATTCTTTACAGTCTGAGCTATGAGGGAAGCCCATTACAAGAAGCTCATCCCTTTTTATTTCATGACAGCAGTCATTGTGGTGATTTTGGAAACCAAGAAAATAAAATATGTCACTCACTTTTTCCTCTTCTATTTGCCATAAAGTGATGGTACTAGATGCCATTAACTGTTTTTTTTTTTTAATATTGAATTTTAAGCCAGCATTTTCATTCTCACCAAGAAGCTCTTTAATTCCCCTTCACTTTCTTTCATTAGAGTGGTTTCATCTGCATATCTGAGGCTATTGATACTTCTCCCAGCAATCTTGATTCCAGCTTGCTATTCACCCAGTCTGACACTTCACATGATGTACTCTGACAAGTTTTATTTTTCTTAGGCTCCAAAATCATTATGGATGTTGTCTGTAGCCGTGAAATTAAAAGAAGCTTGCTCCTTAAAAGAAAAGCTATGGCAAACTTAGACAGCATATTAAAGAGCAGAGACATTATTTTGCCTAAAATGTCCATGTGCCAAAGCTATAGTTTTTCCAGTAGTCATGTTTGGATGTGAGAGCTGGACAGTAAAAAAGGCTGAGCACCAAAGTAGTGATGCTGTCAAGTTGTGGTGCTGGAGAAGACTCTTGAGAGTCCCTTAGACAACAAGGAGATCCAACCAGTCAGTCCTAGAGGAAATCAACCTAGAATATTCACTTGATGGACTGATGCTGAAGTTAAAGCTCCAGCTTTGGCCACCTGATGAGAAGAGTCAACTCACTGGAAAAGACACTAATGCTGGAAAAGATTGAAGGCAGAAGGAGAAGGGAATGACAGAAGATGAGATGGTTGGATGGCATCGCTAATTCAATAGACATGAATTTGAGCATGCTCCAGGAAATGGTGAAGGACAGGGGAGCCTGACATGAAGTAGTCCATGGAGTCACAAAATGTTGGATAAGACTGAGTGACTGAACCACAAACAACAACTCTGTTTAGAAGTTAAATAAACAGGATAGCAAGATACAGCCTTGTCATAGTCCTTTACCAATTTTGAACCGATCAATTGTTCCACATCCACTTCTAACTGTTGCTTCTTGACTGTAACACAGTTTTCTTAGGAAGCAGGTAAGGTGGTCTAGTCTTCTCATCTTCTCAAGAATTTTCTAGTTTGTTGTCATCCACAACAGACAAAGGCTTTTTACCATAGTCAATGAAGAAGAAATAAATATTTTATTGGAATCTCCTTGCTTTATCTATGATCCAGTGAATTTTGGCCATTTGATTTCATCCTTCTGACATTTTTAAATCCAGCTTGTATATCTGGAAGTTCTTGATTCATATACTGCTAAAAATTAGCTTGAAGTATTTTGAGCCTACATTTACTAGTATGTGAAATGAGAACAATTGTAAGATAGTTTGAACTTAGTTTGAACTCTTTGGCATTGCCCTTTTGAGCTGGAATAAAAACAGATCATTTCCAGTCCTGTGGCCACTGCTGAGTTTTCCAAATTTGCTGACATGTTGAGAGCAGCACTTTAATAGCATCATCTTTTAGGACTTGAAATAGTTTAGCTGGAATGTCATCACTTCCCTTATCTTTATCCGTAGTAATGTTTCCTAAGATCCACTTGACTTCACACTCAAGGATATCTGGCTCTAGATGAGTGACTACACCATCTTGATTATCCTGGTTATTAAGACCTTTTTTGTAGAGTTCTGTATATTCTTCCCACCTCTTCTTAAGTCATTTTTGCTTCTGTTACATCTGTATCATTTCTGTCCTTTATAGGGCCCATCCTTGCTTAAAATGTTCCCTAGGTATCTATGATTTTCTTGAAGATATTTCTATTCTTTCCATTCTATTGCTTTCCTCTATTTTTTTGCATTGTTCATTTAAGAGGACCTTCTTTTCCTTTCTTGCTATTCTCTGGAACTCTGCATTTAGTTTTATTTTCTTTCCCTTTCTCTATTGCCTTTCACCTTTCTTTTTCCCTCAGCCATTTTTAAAGCATCCTCAGACAACCAGTTTGCCTCGCAGTTTTTTTTCTTGTGGATGGCTTAGATCACCCCCTCCTGTACAGTGTTACAAATATCAATCCATAGTTCTTCAGATACTCTGTCTATTCAATCTAATCCCTTGAATCTATTCATCATCTACACCATCTAATCACGGGAGATTTGATTTAGGCCAAACTTGATAGGTCTAGTTATTTCCCCTTCTTTCTTCAATTTAAGTCTGAATTTTGTGATAAGGGGTTCATGATCTGAGACACTATCAGCTCCAGGTGAATTGTATAGAGCTTTTACATCTTCAGTTGCAAAGAATATAATCAATCTGATTTGAAATTAACTATTTGATGATGCCCATATGTACAGTTGTCTCTTGTGTCATTGGAAGGAGGTGTTTGTTATGACCAGTGTCTTCTCTTGAAAAGCTCTGTTAGCTTTTGCCCTACTTCATTTTGTATATCAAGGCCAAACTTATCTGTTACTCTGGGTATCTTTTGACTTCCTACTTCTGTATTCCAATCCTCTATGATGTAAAGGACACTTTTTTGGTATTAATTCTAAAAAAGACTTGTAGTTATTCATAGAACCAGTCAAGTTCAGCTTTCTCAGCATCAGTGGTTGGGGCATAGACTTGGATACTTGTTTTCCCTTTTAATGAACCAACATCATCTTGGCATTTTTGAGACTGTACCCAAGTGCTGCATTTCAGACTCTTTTGTTGACTATGAGGGCTACTCCATTTTGTCTAAGGGATTCTTGCCCACAGTAGCAGACATAATAGTCATCCAAATTAAAATTTCCCATTTCTATCCACTTTAGTTCACTGATTTCTAGGATGTAAATGCTCACTATTGCCATCTCCTGTTTGACCACATCTAATTTACTTTGATTCATGGATTTAAAAATATGCAATATTGTTTTTATTTTTTAATTTTTTGTTTTGTTTTGTTTTTACAGCATCAGACTTTACTTTTACCTTTTATCTTACATTTCTTTCTCCAGTGGACCATGTTTTGTCACAACTCATTATGACATTTTGATTGGCCCTGAATGGCTGGAGCAGTCTATTTTGGGTTTCATGGTTCATAGCTTCATCATGTTATACCAGCCTCTTCATTATGACAAGGCTGTGATCCATGAAGGGGTACCTTCTGTAGGTTTTAACAAATGTATAATGGTATGTATCTACCACTGTGCTACAGGGTAGAATAATTGTAATGCCCTGAAAGTCTTCTGTTTCTAGCTGTTCATCAAAATAATTTAAAAGAAAAACATCTATTTTAAGATAATGTGAATAGGCTTATGTTGCACAAATCTGATCACCACAAAGTAAATAAAGAAATTATTTAAATTGTACATTATTCTTTGGGTTTCCTAAATACAGGGATCCAAGGAAACTATAATGAAAATCATTTGTTTAAACACGCTATTACATACACAGGGCTGTTAAAAGTACAACTTTAAAATGCATTAAAATGCTAAAACATGATATTTCAGAAATACAGCTTTAGAGGGTTAATACCAGCAGAAAAGCTCTTACAGTTTATTAATCATGCAAAGTCTCTCTCTAGAACATTTCCTGCAGTTCAACAATCCATCAACCTCTATCATAGCTCTGGTGTTGCATTTTCGTATCTCTGTAGCTGTTCAGGTTGACTCAGGATGTATCCCTAACACCCAGGCTCCACTGGCTGCACAGGCTCCCCATCGCTCCCATTTCCTATGTATCAGTACCTAAAAGGAATTATGTCCCTTTGGTCAATCCATCCAAGTACACAGAGGGACAAGATACCCAAATAATTTCTCTGCACATGCATTGCTTTTTCAGGAAAAAAGAAAAAAAAAAGCCTCTCATTTAACATTTTAACAATAATCAATCATGATGCTCACCTTGAAGAGTGTCAAGTTTATATTCCCTATGAGACAGTACGAAACACACAACCCATGAATTATTTATACTTCCATATGGAGGCTTCTTTTCATATGTTGTCTGTAATTCCTAAATGTTAGCACTTAATGCAAAAATATAGAACACTGGTTAGGTTGCATTTTAAATCCAAGGAGAAAACCAAAAATTGAACAGATGAAACTTATTTTAACTCAGAAACTAAAACAAAAAGAAATATCTCAGTGAAAATTTAGCTGACAGTCTTAATGAAAGAAATGTGCAAGTTTTGAGAGTGTTTTCTGTCATATTATCTTCTCTAAGTTTGCTTGTATTTGTGTGAAACATTCATTTTACCCTTGTTTCATTGTGTTTTAATATGCTTCCTTAGTCTGCCGAGTACAACTCTATAATGATGGAGAGCAGCGTTTCTACTATAATTTCCAGTTTCCCTGAGGTGTTTCCATGAGGCTGAGATTTATTAGAGCATAGTAAGATGACTTTTTAGATTTCAAAAAACCTTGTTGAAGTAACCTTTCTGTCCTTTATGCAAAAGTTAAAGAGTCCAAATCATGTGTTGTTAATCACACACAGGACAGAATAAGAAATATGATAAATCAGAATTTATATGAGCTTTTTCAAAGACATTGCAATAATGTGTTTAATAAATGATAAACACCCCAGTCCTTGCCCATTGTGTGCCTGTAACTTGCAGTGTAGTCATTGCAACCTCATTCTTAAGAGCATGCTCTCTTTTTCTTCCACCAAATCTTTGTTAAAGTATTTCCAGATCCTGGAACTTTCTATATTTTTGGTTACCTACTCAACTACTCAGTTCAGTTCAGTTCAGTTGCTCAGTTGTGTCCGACTCTTTGCGACCCCATGAATTGCAGCACGCCAGGCCTCCCTGTCCATCACCATCTTCTGGAGTTCACTCAGACTCACGTCCATTGAGTCAGTGATGCCATCCAGCCATCTCATCCTCTGTCGTCCCCTTCTCCTCCTGCCCCCAATCCCTCCCAGCATCAGAGTCTTTTCCAATGAGTCAACTCTTCGCATGAGGTGGCCAAAGTACTGGAGTTTCAGCTTTAGCATCATTCTTTCCAAAGAAATCCCAGGGCTGATCTCCTTCAGAACAGACTGGTTGGATCTCCTTGCAGTCCAAGAGACTCTCAAGAGTCTTCTGCAACACCATAGTTCAAAACCATCAATTCTTTGGCACTCAGCTTTCTTCACAGTTCAGCTCTCACATTCATACATGACCACTGGAAAAACAATAGCCTTGACTAGATTCAACTACTAATGTGATATATTTCAACAGCAACATACTGCATGCATAGTTCATTTTCTTGAGTTAGATGCACACGAGATAGAAATAAAAATTAAAGAAAGTGAACAAGTAAAACACTGCTCAATGGTAATGATCTAGGAGCTTCTATGACCACCACAACATCTATGTAAAACAGGGAGCCACATGTTACTTTCTTAATTTCCAAAGAACCTAGATGTTCCTTGTTTTCTAGGATATCAATAACCACAATCAAATCTATATATTAAATCTCTTTTTTCTTGAAAATTAAGATTTTAAAAGTAAATATAGAAATTTTAAATTTATTATTTAAAAAATTAAATAAAATATTTGTCTTTCATATTTTAGAATGACTTGTAAATATGTATAATCTTAGGTCTTATGTGACAACCCACTGCAATTTTTTACCTATTTGAAATTTGAAGCTCCCACTTGAACAAACCTTATCTCTTGTTTGACTTTATTGTCATATATTTTTTATCATCATCAAGCATACTACTTAACTTATTGTTGTCTTAATTTTTTATCTTCACCAACACTCTAGAATATTAATACTTTCTGTTTTGTTTATAGTGTAGTCCAATGACTACATCTGTTTGTCACTTTAATTATTAAGAGTATTTTTACGTTAGACTGATGAATAGTTTATTGAAAGCAATGAAATAATGTATTTGAGGAGCAAACCAAATGAGAAGTTATGTCAGGTGGACAGAGGTGTAAGGAAGGTATAAAAAATCATTTATCATGTGCACCCATGGCGGATTATGTCAGTGTATGGCAAAATCAATACAATATTGCAAAGTAAAATAAACAATAAATAAATAATAAAGTCATGCGTAAAAATCATTAAAAAAATCATTTATATGAGTCATTAGCAAAGACATTAAAGAATCAGAAGGAAGACCTTAGGAAATGAACTCATCTGAATCAGTTCTAATGAGGTGGTTGAATCCAAGTAGAACTTTGTTTCTACCATCAAATCCATATTGAGTGATCTCCCAGACGTGAATTGCATGCTGGTGAGCCAGAGGCTGTGGGAGTGGTTCTGCCCCCATATCTCCATTGGTCATTGCCCTGAAGGAGTCTATCTGGCTGGATCTTGAACCCATAGCTCCAGACAGTTCCATCTTTCAGAACCTAAGTGGGTTAGCTAATCCCCAATCCCAGGGGTGGAGCTACGGGACACTAAGGACTGTTGAAATCTGAGGGGTACTCTTCTACTTTGAAACCAACAGAAGAAGGCAGCCCTAATGTTCTCTGGATCCCCTTGTGGATGGTTTATTTCTTTGTCTTAAAGAATATCAGATGCTAATAGCTGATCAGCTCTATGGCACCATCCTGTAAAATTTAGCATTTTGTCCCTTCCTACTTCTTTCCCCTTCAGTTAAAACTGGATGTTTTTCTTTAAGGTGGTTGAAGAAGCCCACGGTTCTCACACTCACTGGTCTCCTTATCAAAGGGGCAACCTGACTGCACCTTTTGGATTCTCTTCCCACATGCTTTCTCATTTTTTACAGTGTGGGAATTTTTCAAATTTTTAAATTTTGTCTCAATTTTGATGACAGAAAAATTTATCTTTAAGTCACTTGTCTAGTCATATTTTACTGTAAGCATCCAAGAGAAAACAAGCCAAGAAACTTTCAATGCATTTCTTAGAAAGAGTTTCAATCAAGCATCTGGTCACATTGCTCACAATTTCTACCTTTCACACACACCAGGACACAAACACATTGCAGCCATGTTTTCTGTTACTGCAAAACACCAATGACTTATCCTCTAAATCCAGTATAATTTCCTTTTGTAGAATAGCACTTTCCTCATTTCCTCGTTGCCTTCACCACTTATATATCTACCAACTTTCTGTTCATGACCACCTAGACTTTCTCTTTGAATATTGAGGCTTTTTCCACATTACTGCTCTTTTCTTTTAGGGCCTTCAACAGAATTGTTTTTAAAGTCCTTTCACAAAGCAGACTCTTCTAACATACATCTCCAAATTCTTTCAGCCTCTGCCATTCCAAAGGTGCTTCATTTTTAAGCCTGGTTATTGAAACTACACTGATTCTTGGTACTTATCTTCTTCATTGACTCTGGCTGATATAACAAAAAGACAGGTTGAGTAGTTTATAAATTCCAGAAATTTATCTCTCACAGTTCTATGGGATGGATGTCCAAGACCAAGGTGGTTAGATTCTGGTGATAATTCTCTTCCAAGGTTCAGGTTGCTGACTTCTCATTTTGTTTTCACATGTTGGAGGGGTAAGAGATCTCTCCAAGGCCTCTTATAAGGACATCAATTTCATTCCTAAAGGCTCTGCCCTTATGATCGAATCACCTCCTAATACAATCACACTGGCACCTGAATTCCAACATGTGTCCTATAGGGGGACATAAGCATTCACACTGTATTTCAGACCATAAAAGACAATGTTTGTCTTATATTTTATTGGATTCCTGGGAATTTCCAATTAAATAGTGACCTTGTACAGACCTCTTCAGATCCTATCCTAGGGATAAATGCCAGAATATCTTCAAGATATCTTTCTGTTCAGGATTTCCTGAGCAGATTCCTGATAAGACAGTCTTTGACAGTGCATTCTTTGTGGTACCTGCTTGTCCTGGAGGAAGACATGCAACCTTACCACAGTAAGGGACCAGTTCTTGGTTATAAGATGGCGGTGCTGAGATTTGGTGGCAGTGGCACTGGCATGGAGCAGGGCCAGGCTCTGTTCAACAGGAACACAGAGTCCAAGTCGAGCACTGTGGCCTCTTTGGCTGCAGAACCTGCCATTCTTGAGGACTATATATTTGCCCAACTTAAGGTCATTCAGGTAGAACATACAATATGGTAGGAAACAGACTCTTGAAGGACACAAGAAAAACCTTGTGTGCACCAGGAGCCAGGAGAAAGTAGCAGTGTCCACACAGGACACTGAGTTGGACTTGCCTATAAGTATCTAGAAGTCTCTGGTTGCTTTCCAGGTAAGTATCCAGGAGTCTGTGGTGGAGATCTCAGGCCGAAAAATAGGGAGGGAACACAGCCCCATCCATCAAAAGAAAATTAGATTGAAGTTTTACTGATGATCAGAACAAGAACCAGTTTCCTCCACAGTCAGTTTCTCCCATCAGAAGGCTTCCATAAGCCTCTTATCCTATTCATCATTGGGCAGACAGAACAAAAAACACAGTCACAGGAACCTAACAAAACTGATCACATGGACCACGATCTTGTCTAACTCATGAAAAATATGAGCCATGTTCTTTAGGGCCACCCTAAACAGACAGGTCATAGCAGAGAGTTCTGACAAAACATGGGCCACTGGAGAAGCGAATGGCAAACTACTTCAGTATTCTTGCCTTGAGAACCCCATGAACAGTATGAAAAGGCAAAAAGATAGGACACTGAAAGATGAACTCCCCAGGTAGATAGGTGCCCAATGTGCTACTGGAAAAGAGTGGAGAAATAACAAAAAGAATGAAGAGATGGAGCCAAAGTGAAAACAATGGCCAGCTGTTTTGTGTCTGGTGATGGAAGTAAAGTCAAATGCTGTAAGGACAATATTGCATTGGAACCTGAAATGTCAGGTTCATTAATAAAGGTAAATGGTAAGTGGTCAAGCAGGAGAAGGCAAGAGTGAACATAGACGTTTTCTGAATCAGTGAACTAAAATGGACTGAAATGGGTGAATCTAATTCAGATGACCATTATGTCTGCTACAGTGGGCAAGAGTCCCTTAGAAGAAATGAAGTAGTCCTCATAGTCAATAAAAGAGTCTAAAATGCA
>SJYA01004984.1:0-37473 GCA_006410615.1 Neotragus moschatus
TGCATATAGGTTTCTCAAGAGGCAGGTCAGGTGGTCTGGTGTTCCCATCTCTTTCAGAATTTTCCACATATTCGCCACTAATACTTGTAATTTAATTCATTCTTTCAACAAGTTAATAAATTGTTCACATTTCCCCTGAGCCTACTCTTTTTTCTCCTTATTCGTTTTAGAATCCATTTCCCAATTACATTTTCTGAAGCCTAGTTCCATTCATTTTTCTACCCTATTCAAATGTAATACCAAGCTCTCCTCTTGCACATAAAATAATATCCAGCTTCAGAGCAGGCCATTCACTCCCCACGCCATGGTCTGAATCCAGACTTCTTTTCCAACCTGATTGTACTGGTTGTTATATGTCACACTTTATACCAAAGCAGAATTTCCACCTCCCAACTTGTGGAAGACAGATTCTAAAGTGGCTTCTTGTAATCCCATCTCCTGGTGTTCTCAGCCTTGCTTAGGACTGTCCCCAAGAACATAGTCATGACTCAAGAATTTTTTCTAACAAATAGGATGTAGCAGTGGGCACAAGAGGTCTCTGAAAACATGTCTGTATTTTCACAGATGACATGTGAAGACTGTGTCAATAGTTTGCTAGACTCCCATCTTTCTGTGACTGAGTTTAAAGACTTATGTGGCCATGCTGCAGGCATGGCAGATGCTGGGGGGTCCAAATGGGAAGGAACAGAGGTGTCTCCTCCAGGCTGAAGGCTGATGAGAAATGGAACTATTCAGTCCTTCAACACAAGGAACTGAATTCTGCCAATTCAAGTAGACTCTTCCCCAGTCGAATCTCAGATGACACTGCAGCCCTGGCAGAATCTGAGACAGAAATCTTGTGACATACTAAACAGAGGACTCAACTAAGCCATTCAAGAAATGAACCATGAGATAAGGCATGATGCTTTAAGCTGCAAATCATTGGTGATTTCTTACCCAGCAACAGAAAACTAATAAACATTCTCAGGCTTGAAAAGTCTTCCTCTATATGATCAGGAATTTTAGTTCTACCATATCTTACAGCTCAGCCTCTATTACCTTGAGAAATACGCTCCTGTCTGAGAATACAATATCTCCCATTTCTTAACCCCAGCACCATGTGACTGGACCTGCTGCAACAGAATGTATCCTTGATGTTTTTATTTTGGATGTGTTTCTTCTCTTTTAGGCCATAACCTCTCAAAAGGCAGAATTTGTGTTTGATTCATCTTCAGTATCAACAAACCTAGAACATTGCCTTGCCTGTGTTAGTAAATTAATAAATACTTTAATAAATTAATAAAACTTTAGAAAATAACTGAGCCTAAAAGTTTAGGTACTGGGAATATTAAAATACTTAACTTTCTGTTTCACAAAGAAAGACATAGCTCAGTGGGTATCTGGTTGGGCCAGAAGATATTGCAGAGAAATAGACTTAAATTTCCATCATTTATATTTTATAAATCTACTCAAACTGCTTTGCACTGTGAAATACATGAATTTTTCAGAAGAACGGTGGAAATGTATGGTATTGGAGACATGTGGATATTTAGAAACTAATTTTTATACTAATGGTAACAGTTTTCCTTAAAGTTTTGGCAAGCTACTAAATATTAAAATAAAGGTAAAGCGGTTTAGCTTCATTTCCTCATGGTCTATGATTTTTCTATTGATAATGAAGTTCTTATTTGCCCTACTCAAAACTTGTGTCTGTATCTATAGGGTGATTTCAATTAACAAACACAAAACATTGATTAATCATTTAATTCTTTTTAATTATTCAAAAAAATGTGTAAAAGTAGAAGGTGATGTGGAATAAACATTCTATTTGACATGAAGAGAGTCTAGCTTGTCGATATGCTTTGTGGAACACCAATCTTTTCATGAAAGGTAGCTATGTTTTTATTAGAATTGCTAAATATTAAAGAAATTGTAATAATGTTTAATTTTACATATGATAGTACTATTATAGCACAAGAAGGATTCAGGTGTGTATTCTGCTGGGAATGTAATTTCCTGTATCAGCTCTGCCTGTATTAAGAATGTGTGACTGTGATATCCATATTCTACACGAATTGGCTAATTCCCTAATAGTAGCAAGTGCCAGAGTATCTAGAGGTATTAAATTTTTCTAAAAACTGTTTAAATGTAATTGAGATTCAGAACAGTCTTCTAAACATCCTGCAATTTAAAATTAATCATTTGCAGGACTCTGGTTTAACAAAAGAATGTTTTCAGATCTTCAC
This sequence comes from Neotragus moschatus, assembly GCA_006410615.1. Classification (NCBI taxonomy): domain Eukaryota; kingdom Metazoa; phylum Chordata; class Mammalia; order Artiodactyla; family Bovidae; genus Neotragus; species Neotragus moschatus. Next base: position 2,226 of record SJYA01004984.1, read on the forward strand.
CATATAACCCAGGAAGAATTAGTACCAGCACATTTATTTTACATACGAATCTAAACCACTAATGGCAGGATGAAAATGATCCTTTACAACCAGAGATTTCAAAGTGGGACTCTTTATCTCAAAAATCTCTGAAAATAAATAAAAGGAATAAAAGCCTCACAACAAATCGATGCTTTATTCCTTAATGTGCCTCTGTCTAGCATGAAACACGCCATTAGCATTCAGAGACTGTTATCAAATCGGTCTACATCACTTGCAAGAATTGGTGTTGTCATTTTGGAAAATTACGTTAAAGCACACATCCTATAGAATAGGAAATTCTATTGTCAAAAAAGTCATAACGTGATATTTAAAAGAGCACATTAAATTCTATATTACTGTAAATATGCTTTTCATAATGGTGTTTGCTAAAATACTTATAAATATCCTGCAGTTTTCAACAATTTAACAGTTTTACCCTGAATGGGAGAGTTTAAAATGATAGACCCTAATTTTGTGCTTTTCCACAAGGTGGTAATTTCAGGATTATCGTTATAATAAAATGCATGCTTTAGAAAGTAAGTGTCTTAAAGCCAATATGCTTATAGTTGTCTGTGACTCTACACGTATCAGTATCCACATACAATTCTTATGAATACAGATTTCATATGCTTTCTTCTCCTATAATCCATTTTTCCTAAATAACAGCTAGAGATATCCCTTTAAGATAAAGTTCAGATTGCACAATTCTTCTACTTAAAATACTCCAGTGTCTCCCCACAACACTGTGAATGAATCTAAATTTATCTCATATGACTGGTCCCTCTCTGGTCTTTCTCATCTCATTTCCCATGTTTCTTCTCCATTTAGGCATGCAGTGGGTACAATGGCCTACCTTCTGGTCCCTGAATATCCCTGAATATCCAGAGATTCACCTCCTCGTTATCTTCTTGTGCTTATTTCCTTCTTGACATGCGAATCTTAGCTTCAATGTCATCTTCTCAGAAAAGTCTTTATGGGTCACCAACCCTAATGTCTGTCTAGTGAAGGCTATGGTTTTTCCTGTGGTCATGTATGGATATGAGAGTTGGACTGTGAAGAAGGCTGAGCACTGAAGAATTGATGCTTTTGAAGTGTGGTGTTGGAGAAGACTCTTGAGAGTCCCTTGGACTGCAAGGAGATCCAACCAGTCCATCCTAAAGGAGATCAGTCCCGGGTGTTCATTGGAAAGACTGATGTTGAAGCTGAAACTCCAATACTTTGGCCACTGCATGTGAAGAGTTGACTCACTGGAAAAGACCCTGATGCTGGGAAGGATTGGGGGCAGGAGGAGAAGGGGATGACCGAGGATGAGATGGCTGGATGGCATCGCTGACTCAGTGGACATGACTTTGAGTGAACTCCGGGAGTTGGTAATGGACAGGGAGCCTGGCGTGCTGGGATTCATTGGGTCACAAAGAGTCGGACAAGACTGAGCGACTGAACTGAACTGAACCGAACTGAACCCTAATGTAGGGCTGCCTGCAATTCAGGAGACCCAGGTTCAGTCCCTGGTTTGGGAAGATACCCGAGAGAAGGCTACCCACTTCAGAATTCTTGCCTGGAGAATTCCATGGACAGAGGAGCCTGGTGGGTCATGGTCCTAGGGCTGCAAAGAACTGGACACGACTGAGGAGCTAACATCTTCACTTTCACTTTCAGCCCTAACCTGGGCGCCATCACCCAGCCGTTGCTCATGGGCTCACCCTGCTTAATTTTCCTTTAAGCTGTCACCCTTTGTGTATGTGGGTATTTATCATCAGTCACAGCCAGTTAATCACAGATTCAAGGCCTGGAATCAAGCAAGTGTTTAGAAGGAGTGAGTGAAGCATTATTCTTGCCTTCTTTCGCCTTTACTGCGTCACTTTAGGCAATGACTCAAATTCTCCAAGTTGTTTGCCCATCAGCAGAAATGAGATCATAATATTTGTAACAGTTCCTAAGGGTTATTTGAGTAATGAATGAGATAATACATGCTCAATATTTAACCTGTTGACTGACACATAGAAAGAAGTCAAAGCTTGGCTTCCGTTTCATTATTGTACATTAGATGTGCATATATGCAGATATATGTATGGAAACAATGACAAACAGAGACAGAGGGACAGAGGGGGACAGAGGGAGAAGGAGAGACAGAGGCTCGTTCTCACGATAACACATAATGATACCACGTCTGAAGCTGGTATTCATGGCATTTATAAATACTTTAAGATTTGAAAAATAATTCATGGCAAAAGATTACATTTTGATTTGTAGAAGAAACATTAAAGGCTGTATGATGATTTTAAAATGACTTTGTCAACTTATTTTACAGTGATTTTTCCTTAAATTTTGTCTCTATTTTATTACAAATATAAAATGATCAAATGGTACAGAAGTGTATGAATCAAACTTTCAAAAGCACCTCATTCCCACTTAATTGCATGTTGTCACCGCATCTCATATTGTCCATGGTTTTATGAAAGCATGTTGACTCAAACGCTCTGCGACTTTTATTACTTCATGGCCTGCTGAAGATTAACATAATTTTTTAAATTAAGTGGCTGGTGGGCAGACAATAAGTGTCATTTGATAAAAAGAATCATATTACTTTTTAAATGCTTAAAAATATAACTAAGTGGGAATTTATGTTTCTATTACATATATTGTGTTCTCATTTCCCCCAGAAAATTTAATTATCTCACATTTAGAATTTATTATGCTTCTGTAAGAGTCTTCTGCTTGTAATATCACTAGAAACAGATTCTCTTTACATATTTACTTAGGATGTGGATTTTAAAATCTAGGGGGCTGGGAGGAACTGGGAGACTGTGGCTGACATGTGTATATTACTATGTATAAAACACATAGTTAATGAGAAAATACCATATAGCACAGGGAATTCTACTTAATGCACCATGGTGACCTGAAGGGGGAGGAAGTCCACGAAGAGGGGATATAAGTATTTGTGTGGCTGATTTACCCATAAGTAAAAACTGATGTAAAGTCATGCCACTTTTGAGACATCACATATGGCATCCTTTAGGAAAAGTGTAGCGTAAGAGCTATAGAAAGAAAGGCTGACACCAAGGACCTGACTCCTTTACCCCACTCAGGGAAAGTTCTTAGCTACACTTGTTATTCTAGGAAAATATATATCTGACTGAAGAGGGAACCATAGGGGTTTTGGCATCCTTCTTTCCCCTCTTGCCAAATGAAGCATGAAGGGTTTTACTGAAAAAGAAAATCAAAATGGAGAGCAATTGAATTTGCTTGAGTTTTGTTTAATCATCTCTAATCATTCTTTCTGCTCGCAAAATTTAAAGAATCATGCTAATTCACTTCATGGCATTTCGGTTACAAGGAAATATTTCGAAAGCATCAAGTTCAATGAGTGTAGTAGAACCAAATTCTAAACTACAAATGCTTCAAATTCAACTTGTATTCCATCAGGCTATGTTCAATCATTAATTCAAAAGTAAATACAGAGAGTATGTATATATTGTCTGTGTGTATGTTTGAGAAGGGAATTTGTTGCTTGTTCTTCGTAAAATGATGGAAACTGTGTTCTGGTTCATTTTGGAAAAAAAATGTGAATAGCAAGGATGGGAAAAATTGGAGATATTTTTCTTTTAAATGACAGGCTATTGTTCTACTGTGGATATGGCAACGCTTAAAGAAGTTCCATATGGCTGGAGTATGGCAACACCACCGATAATTAAAGACTGTGCAATGTCTCTACTTAGCTATGATACTGTAACCAAAATTATTTTAGGACTAAAAAGAATTACAGCTTTTCTCCAGTCCAACCCTGTCATTTAACAGTTGAAGAAACTGAGGCTCAGCTCAATGAATTTTCTCTTTCAAAGCTGCTTAGCAATTTGACAGGGAATGGAAGCTATTCCCTGCATCTGACATCTAGGAAGAGGACCCCTGCCCTTGACTGCCTGGTTGCTCCTGATCCTGAAAGAGGCACACGTTTTAACTCTTCTACTGACATCGCTCTTTACTTCCTCTAGAAAAGTAACCCTGGAGAGTTACAATGGTGGTGATGAGTGTCGTCTCGATTAGTTCTGACTTTCAATTACACGTACATTCTGATACCTCTAAAAATTCATCTTCCTACCCCTGGAAATCCACTGTCTTTTTTCTCTTTCACTTACAAGTTATAGCAGAAAATAAGTGAGTCTCAGAAAAATACTGTTGCGCTTTAGTACTTTTTCCATAGTGTTTTTTTTTTTTAATATCACTTCAAATTTTTAAAATACAATTCATAGTTAAAGTGACTTGAATCATATAACATGTGCAACTTTCTTCCCATCAACTCCTCTCAAGCACCTGGCAATCGGCTATACTTTAAATATGATTTTAAATAACTAACCTGAAGGGAAATAGACTCACTTTACATGAACACACTGTCTCATAAGCTGGCCACCATAGCAGCTGTCGATTCTTCATTGCTTCTTTCTTTCTGTTTCCTTCCCTCTCTTCCTCTGTCTTCCCTATCTTTCTCCCTTGTCTCTCTTCTACATCTAAGCCAGTTGTGTGTTCTAAATGAATCATTTTAACTTACTCTCCCTGTTTTAATCTTCACAGTTTTCTTCCTTACGACCCGAAGTCAGTTAGTATGTCGTGGATCACATCAAGCAACTAAATGAATGGCTCAGAGGATTTGAGTTTAGTCTGTGCTCCTGCTAAGTCACCTTAGTTGTGCCCGACTCTGTGCAGCCCCATAGACTGGACCCTGCCGGGCTCCTGTGTCCGTGGGATTCTCCAGGCAAGAATATTGGAGTGGGTGGCCACACCCTCCTCCGGGGGATCTTCCTGACCCACAGACTGAACCCAGGCCTCTATGTCTCCTGCATTGGCAGGCAGGTTCTTACCACTGACGCCACCTGGGAAGCCCTTATTTCAGCCTGGTTACCTGTAAAGCAGAGTGAACTGATGCCACCTCTCCAACTGTATTATCCAAGTATTTGTAAGAATTAAGATAAACAAGTACCACAAACCGTGACTTAGTCAATCAGATGCGTTTCCATTCCCTCCTAGGCGTCCGATTATTGGAATAAAGACTCAGTTATGTTCAGAACAGTATTCGGAGGTGCCCTCTGAGCTGGCCGTTTTCTGGCATCAGAGTGGGAGAGTGGGGGTGGGTGGGCAGGAGCGCTCAGCCAGGGAAGGAAGAGGTAACAGAGGAAATCCTTCCCAGTTCTACTATTTTGCCTGAGGACGGCCCTTAGCATGAGTGAACAGTCCTTCTGAGACTTTTAGGACACATTTTCTTTGGGCATGCTTCAACCAGACATGCGTAAAAAAGACGACTCTAACACGTTTTCCTTCCTTGGTTGTATGCAGCCACGGAGCAAATTCCTTAAAACAGCCCAATCTGCTGCCTGAAACATCTCATCAAGTCAGTTGGAGCTTCTGCTGCGCCAAGGCGGAGTCTGTCTGGCCCACGCCCTAGAGCTGCTCCATAACGCTTCTTCCTATGTCAGCTGGCACTTCTGGTCCATGCTGGTACAGAATTTTGATGCCCAATATTTAGTGTGAGTCGTTCAGTGCTTTCTGACTCTTTCCGACCCCATGGACTGCAGCCAGCCAGCTCCTCTGTCCATGGAATTCTCTAGGCAAGAGTACTGCAGTGGGTGGCCATTTCCTCCTCCAGGGAATCTTCCAGACCCAGGGATCAAACCTGTATCCCCTGTTTGCTGCATTGCAGGCAGATTCTTTACCCACCATTTGATTAAGGTCAGAACTTTTCAGCATGTAGTAGCTTTTATACAATGCTCCTCCTTGAATCATATCTTTCTTTCAGCCCAAATGACACCTTTTCCAGTATTGAGTCTTCTGCTGTTTTATTTAATTTTTTTTCCATATTTTTGGCTCAAAATTTTTACTTCCAAACTTCCCTGTCAACTCTCTTAGCTGTATCTCGTGTGAACACGAGGCACACAGGTCTTATATATTGTGTTGCTGTTGTTTACTTGGTAACCTGTGTCCAACTTTTTGCGACCCCATGAACTGTAGCCTGCCAGGTTCCTCTGTCCATGAGATTGTCCAGGCAAGAATACCGAAGTGGAGTGCCATTTTCTCCTCCAGGGGATCTTCCTGACCCAGGGATTGAACCCATTTCTCCTGTTTGGTAGATTCTTTACCACTGAGACACTACACAAATCTGCCCTTATTGGCAAAATTCATATTCCATTCACATTTTGAATGAAGATCAATATATTTCATGTTTATTACTCACTTTAAATTTTCTCTTTTTCCCCTGTCTCTTTTTTATTTCATCAAATTGTTACTTATTTCAGTTTGTATTTTGTCAGTTTGTATTTAAATCATATTTTTCATTCGGCTAATAATAAATGTACTATTTTCCTGCTCATCTAATTAGATACCTGTGCTTCTACTGTTATGTGAAAAAGATGACCAATCATTTTCCTGGTCCAGATGCACTGTCTTATCCAGCTCAGTATTCAATTCTCTTTGCCTTCACCTGCCTCACTCACAAAGCCAACAAAAATATTAAAACTTTAGAAGAATTATACCAGGTCTTTACAATCTTTGAAATATGTTGTTTCAATTTCAAGACTTTTTTTTATCTAGCATTAAATCACTCACTTCTGAATGTTCATGTATTAAGGTATAAAGCTATGGGCTGATAAAGAAATACATAGACTGATGGATGGTTAAGTGTACAGGTCACCGCCCTCTTTCCTCTTAATCTTCCTTTCTATTGAATTATTTTTTGATTGGTTAGGGTCTCTTTTTTTCAAGTACTTTTTCATGCAGGTACGTGGGTGATATGTTTTCTAAATTCTTGTTGCTATTGTCTAGTCGCTCAGACGTGTCTGATACTTTGCAGCCCCATGGACTGCAGCACGTCAGGCTTCCCTGTCCTTCACTCTCTCCCAGAGTTTGCTCAAACTCATGTTCATTCTGGAGAAGGAAATGGAAACCGACTCCAGTATTCTTGCCTAGAGAATCCCATGGACAGAGAAGCTTGGCTGGCTGTAGTCCATAGGGTCGCAGAGAGTCGGACATGACTGAAGCGATTTAGCACACACACACGTTCAGTGACGCCATCCAACCATCCCATCCTCTGTCTCCCCATTCTCCTCTCGCCCTCAGTCTTTCCCAGCATCAGGATCTCATGTATTTTCAAATAAATAACATCCCAGCTGATTATAGGATTCTTGACTTGTAGCTCTGTTTTTCTTTTTCCTCTTTTCTGGATGCTTCAATCATTATTAATTAGATAATAAAACAGTGCCAAACACTTCCCCCACTTGTGGGTAACTTTCATTTCTGCTTGGAGGCTTGTGTATTTTTAACCCTTTGACTTGAGAATTTTGCGAGGATGTGTTTGATGCATTTCCATGTTCATCAGTTTGGTTTAGAACTAGGAAAGTCATTTCACTCTGCAGGCTCGATCCTTTCTCCTTGTCAGGAAAGCTCTCTAATCAAGTCTCTTTAACTGCTGCCTCTCCTCTCTTTCTGTTCTTCTCCTTCTTCTGGAAATTCTATCATTTACATGTCATCTTTCAGATCTTGCCTTAAATTCTTCACCTTTTCTCTCATGATTGCTATCTCTCTATATATATGTTTGTGTTGTGATTCGAGATAATATTTGTACTTGACCTCATAGACCACTTTTTGCAATTACTATACAAACTATCTTCTTTTTCAAGTTAGATAATATGTTGCTTACTGTGAAATAATGGTTTGTGCTTTATTTCTTTTTGTTACTGTTGCAGAATAGAAAACTTTTAAATATCGAGTGCTCTGAACACAGTTCTCTTATTTCCGATTTTCAGCTATCTCCACCAGTAGTTCTAATTCAAATGTGTCCTTCTTATTCTGTCTGATATTGTCTCCCCAGCTGCTGGGAAACTTTAAAAAGGTTGTTATTTTTTTCCTTGCTACTTCATGAATCTCAGGACTAGAGGTTAGAGCTGCCTAAATGATTAGACTCCCATTGAAATGAAAAGCAAAAGCTTTGGTCCCCACTCTAGAGGCACGGATACTTTGCCGAAGCACCTGGAGGAAGGTTCCTCACTCAGTAGCTTCATGAACTATCCCAGCCTCCAAGACACGTTGATTTCCTCTTTGATCTTCCAGGGCTCTGGGACACACTTGCATACTCACTCAGAACGATCTCAGTCTTCTTCTTACGAGTTCCCAAAATGTAAAAAGCAACCACAAGAGAAAAACTAAGAGAATTGTACACTAAGCCCAGAACGTATAACGATGTCAACCTTCTACCTGTAGGCATACGAATCTCTAAAAGGTAGGGTCATTCTAGCGCCTACTTCTTTGCGGTCTTTTCCCCAGGCAGTAACCACTTGCCCCAGGAGTTGACTCTGACCCAGTTCTTTGTGCTGAGATCTCAACAGATGCCAGACCTCAATTATGCCAGTTGTCCATGAGTTCCAAGATCTCGTTGGTTGACAGAGTTAAATTGCTTGGAATGGGAGTCAAGAGGCAGGGTGGGCATCTTACTGCAGGATTCCTGCTCATGGTATTTATTTTCTATTGCACTCAGATAATGAGATGGTCAAATACAACATTCACTCACTCAGGAAACACTAGGCTACCTGTTGTGATACCAGAGAACTATGCCTTGATTTTTGCCCTTCTTGCTGCTCAACTAACATGTATGTGCAAGGAAGACAGGTGGAAGAGCCTCTGTTTCACAGCACAAGTAGCATTTTTATGAGTGTTGCACGACCTAGGAAATGAACTGCTTCGAGGATGTTCTAAAAAGATTCACAATGAAAACTGTGAACTAGAGATGCCAAACGTGTATACTAATGGAAGAGAAAGCCATTGCAATATAGTTCAGAACAAGAATATGAAGATGTGGTACAAATATACAACGGAATGTCAGTCGTAAAAAGAATGAAACAATGCATTTGCAGCAACATGGATGCACCTAGAGATGAGCATCTGAGTGAGGTCAGAGGAAGGCAAACACCGTATCGCTTACAGAGAAAGGGAAAGTCACTCAGTCATGTCCGACTCTCTGTGACCCCGTGGGCTGTGGCCCACCAGGCTCATGGGTCCGTGGAATTCTCCAGACAAGAATACTGGAGTGGGTTGCTAATTCCTGCTCCAGGGAATCTTCTCGACCCAGAGACTGAACCCGTGTCTCTTACGTCTCCTGCTTCGGGAGGTAGATTCCCTAACACTAGTGACACCTGGGATGCTGGATATTGCTTATATGTGGACTCTAAAAGAAAGAACAAATATCATTTTGCTTACATATGGAACCTAAAAAAATGATACAAATAAACTTATTTGCAAAACAGAAATAGAATTATAGACGTAGAAAACAAACTTATGGTTACCAAAGAGGAAAGAGGGATGGGGGGACAGGAGGGATTTAGTATCAGCAGATACACACTATTGTATGTAAAACAGATAAACAACAAGGACCTCCCCCCCACTTCCCCGCGCTGGGGGGCACAGGGAGCTGCACACAGTAGCTCGTAATAACCTATATGGGAAAAAACCTACAGAAGAAAATGTGTAACTGGATCACCATACACTTGAAACTAACGAAACACTGTCAACTAACCATACTGCAATAAAAAAAATAGAATATGATTCCACAGTGTAGTCACTCATGGGCAAAGTAGAACTAGCTTGTACTAGTGTTTCTGAACATTTATAATCTGTACCTCCCTCAAATACAAATAAAGCCTTTATACCCAACGTCATAAAAAACTACCAGGTCGTACTCAGAGAATTTATCCTACGAAATTTTTTTCTTGAGTTTTGTTGAAGTTTGGATTTTAATTTTTTCGAAAAATAAAATCATAATATGGAATATCTTTTTCAAAGTTCTGTCCTCCACCCATGATGATGGGTTTAGAATCAGTGAGTTGCGTCATAATCATTTGTTTGACCTGGTTTGCAACCTCTTACACCGTTAATAAATACTGAGTTTTTGTGACCAAATTTATGATTTTATTCTGCTGAAATCAGAGCATCCAAACACATTATGGTTTCAGGTTCTGGGGGAGTTGGAAAACATCTCTGATAACACACAGTGAGAGTTCAGATAGAATGCTGTGTAACTCTTATCACTTCTGTTTGGCCCAATATTTGCAGTAATGATTTGATATATGATTTAGAAACTAACTTTAGGGTGTGGNGAGCATCCAAACACATTATGGTTTCAGGTTCTGGGGGAGTTGGAAAACATCTCTGATAACACACAGTGAGAGTTCAGATAGAATGCTGTGTAACTCTTATCACTTCTGTTTGGCCCAATATTTGCAGTAATGATTTGATATATGATTTAGAAACTAACTTTAGGGTGTGGCTCTGAAGCAAAACCTTTGGGGAACAGGGGTGCTGGCAAAGAGTTGCTTCAAGACATAGAAACTTAGAGAAAGTCACCGCTATTTCTGGCTGTCAGAAAAACAAGGAGTTACTCTGACTCACTGTCAGGTTGCAAGAGTAAGAAATCATGACACAGAAAGATGATAGCACGTCTCACATCTGAAGAAATATACATATTCACAGCATTTAAAACACGTACTAACAGGATATCAAAATCGCAAAACTGGAAGTAAATTTAAAATATGTCTACCTTCACAGCACTTCTGATGCTGAAATCTCTCTAATCAGACACCCAGACCACTCTGGGGTCATAAATCGCGGTGATGAATCGGTCTACAAGCCCATGGCAGGGCTGGCAGAGGCTCTACAGGCACGAAAGGCCACCCAGAACTAGAAACCCTGTCAGTGCCTGCCCACATGAAGCACTGTTCCTTCCAGCATGGAAGAGCTCCAGCGCAGTCCTTCCACCACCAAGGCCCCGGCTCCCTTCTGGGTGACGTCACCTCAGGGCTTTGTACCGGTTCTGTGGCTTCCAGGCTGAACCCTGCGCAGCAGCAGTTGCTAGACCCTTCTCAGTGGGTGGGAGGCTCTGTGCCCAAAGAATCGCCAGCCTCATGGTCAGGTTTCCGGTTTGCTTGGTTCTGACCAGGCCCAGAGTCCACTGTGTGAGAGAGAGTATCACCCGCTCTCAATCACTTCCTCTCCCCACGACTGGCTCACTGCATTAGGTCCCGCCTGTGCCCACATCAACACTGAGAGTAAACAACAGAAGCAACCTAGGTGTCCATCAACATCAAACAGATAAAGCTGCGACCCAAAATATAGGGGACTACTTCTCAGCCATAAAAACCAATGATACGTGCCATTCGCAGCAACATGGATGCACCTGGAGATGATCGTATCAAGCGAAGTGAGTCTCCCAGAGGAAGAGACATACCATGCGTCACATACGTGTGGAATCTAGAGCTCGGCACAGATGAACCTGTCTCTGAAACCGAAACTGACACAGAGAAACTCACAGACATAGAGAACAAACTTGTAGTTGCAAAGGGGGAGGCAGGCTGGGGGAGCGATGGCCTGGGAGTTTGGGATTCGCAGAGGCAGAATGTTACCCAGAGGATGGATCGAGAACGAGGACCGACTGCAAAACACAGGGAATTATCTCCAATATCCGATGACAGCCATAGTGGGAAAGAACAGGAAAAAGAATACATGTATTCATGTTAACTTTACTCCTGACCTAACACAACACTGTGAAGCTTAAAAAAAAATTTTTTTTTAGTTAAAAAAATGAATAAGAATAAAGAGACCTGTGTGGGTGTGTGTATTTTAGGTGAAGTGGGATGGGGGTGTTTGTGCTGGAATATGTCTCTCCAGTACCCTTTTTCTTTGTTACTGAGGTACAGTTGATGTATAAGATTATACAAATTACAGGTATATAACACAGTAATTCACAATGTTTAAAGCTCACCTCCATGCATAGTTATTATAAAATACAGTATCTGCTATATTCCTCATGTTATTAGTATATTCTTGCAGCTTATTTTGCAACTAGTAGCCAGCATCTCATTTTCTTCTCTACAGGACCTCTGACTCACCTGTCCACTATTTTCTAGCCCTAAGACATAAAAGGTAACTCTCGATTTTCTTCAAGTAAACTTTCAGAGTTCTAATAACGCACTCTGAACTTAGCTGTCAGAAGACAAATTGGTTTCTGAAAGGCACAGGGTTTCTCATGATACTCTTGCAGATAAAAGTGAACGTTGAGTGGATGCTAATAAACTTACCACGGGACAGTGAGTAACCACTCCCGAAGTGTATCACACTCTGAATCGCTGTCGCCCTAGTTAGGGTTCTTATGACATGCTTTGGGTTCCGTCGCTTAATATTTTTATCACTGATATGGATAAAAATAAAGGTACATTTAGCAAAGCAGAGGCAGATGAAAAATATCCAGCTTTAAAAATAGATTTAAACTGCGGTACAAAATTAATAAGATGGAATTCAGGGAAGCATTCGACATCAGAATCGTACTGCAGATAAAAGCCACGCAGTTCCAACCGCTGGTTCTGCGGATGAGGACACTGGTGCTCAGAGAGACGAGGTGATTCACCCGGAAGCCTGCTCCGGGCGGAGCCGGGCTGGGACTCGGGTTCTTTCTCCCGTGCTGTATGCACTACGCTTTCATCTCCTGTACTCTGCAGATACCCTCCCGAGTACTCTCGGAAAGTGATGTTTCATTCGCCGACTTCCGCATAGATTTACCAACCTGAGCGTATGAATGCAGAGTCCTTTATTTGGACCCAAGGAGACACAAATCCCCGGCTTCTGTGCACAATGGACAAGAGAGGTGGAAAAGACATGGGCTTTTCTTTCTGCCGCAGGAAGTCTCTACAATGGGATTTGACTTCATAACGAGCTAACTCCACTCAGATTGCATCACAGGCACGAAGCCTCGGGGTCGACAGCGGCTTTTGCACATTCTGTCCGGTCGCGAGATGTCAGCCTACCCCGCGCTGGGCTGCCCCTCCAACAGCCTCACACAACAAGACCTCCATCACAGGACCATCTGCAGGGAGAGGATCTGAAAATCACGACCGAAACCAAGAGTTTGTTAAGACTGGCCATGAGATACTGGCCTGGGGAAAACATGCACGTCAGTTATGGGTGTGCTGGTTTATCTGTTTGATACAAGACTGTATGAAACAGCAGCGAGGTGAATAAGGGACTGCTTTTTAATCATGTTCAGTTCTGTCTGAAGTGATCTAAATTTTCTGTAATCAAGAGACCCTGGCAAAGCTGAATTCTCTTTCTGATTAAAAACACTGTTAATCCTCTTTGCTTTTAAAGTGACTCAACACTCTTTTTAAGGAAACCACAAAGAGTTACATTTTTTTGTGTGTGGTACCTGAATATGTTACCCACTGAGCCAAAAGGTATAAATCCCAGAAGTACTTATATTCTTTTGGCTGTTGAGCTGTACAAGCGATCTGCTGTTGGACTTTTATTGGTGTGTTTCTCACTTAACCTCGCCTAAATGTCTGCAGATTTATGAGTTGCCCCCTTGTTTTAAATCTGTGAAAAGATTTTATTTCAAAGCGTTATTTATTTTATTAATAATATCTTATTTCCACATGGTGTTAGTAGGTATAGTTGAAAGACATTAAAAATAAAATGCACATTTTCTCTTTCTTCTCTTGAACATAGTTTACTAGCTAAAACATTCAAAGACTATACACATTCATGTAAAAAAAGCCGTGATAAAATTTCCCTAGGTGGGAAATTTAAAATATTGCTGTGAACTATCCATAAAGCAAATTTCTCTGACACTATTGATTTTGAAATTTAAAAAAAAATATGATTCACACTTATTTTTGTCAGTAAAATAAGAGAAGATAGTTAAAAGAGTAAAGTTTAAAAACAAATCAAAGCATAAACATTGATAAATGACCTCTGACTCAGTTCTCTAAACTTTAATAATAAAAGAATATGACTTTTATTTTACTATTTTATGCACTTGGATGTCACCCAGTGTATTATATTTGTAGCATGGACAATATACCTAATGAATTATTTAGGTGTAAAAAATGTATATGTCTTTATTTTTATAATTTAGCCAAATCTCTGTTTGGAGACCCTACTTAATTTATATCAGAAAATGTTCAGTTCAGTTCAGTTGCTCAGTTTGTCCAACTCTTCACAACCCCATGAACTGTAGCACACCAGGCCTCCCTGTCCATCACCAATTCCCAGTATCCACCCAAACCCATGTCCATTGAGTCAGTGATGCCATCCAACCATCTCATCCTCTGTCATCCCCTTCTCCTCCTGCCCTCAATCTGTCCCAGCATCAGGGTCTTTTCAAATGAGTCAGCTCTTCACATCAGGTGGCCAAAGTATTGGAGTTTCAGCTTCAACATCAGTCCTTCCGATGAACACCCAGGACTGATCTCCTTTAGGATGGACTGGTTGGATCTCCTTGCAGAAAATGTTAGCAATTGTTAATTTTGAGGAAACTTAGTAAATGCAAGTTTCAACCCCATCCTTTCAGGTTTCCCTGCAAGCCTCTTTATCCTTGTGCTGTGCCCAGTTGCTTTAATCATGTCTGACTCTGACGCTATGGGCTGTAGCCCGTCAGGCTCCTCTGCCCATGGGATTCTCCAGGCAAGAGTACTGACCTGGGTCGCCATGCCCTCCTCCAGGGGATCTTCTCGATCCAGGGATCCAACCCAAGTCCCTTTAGTCTCTTGCACTGAAAGGCGTGTTCCTTATCACTAGCACCACCTGGGAAGCCTCCTTCTCCTTGGATGCATCTAATCTGGGGAGATGGTGCCCCAAGGCCTTGAGTGCTGTCAAGGGGACTCACTCACTGGTGTCCACCCGTGGGTGTTCCACCACGGGTCTCCAGCAGCCTCTGCTCCCTCCTCGAGCCACTGAGTTGGCCACAGCGACAGTCCAGGGGTGGGGTCAGGTCCGAATGGTCGACCTCCGGCAGGCCCACACTTCAGACCGCCTGCTGCTGGAGTTCAGGGTTATCTGGAACTTTCCCCACAGGTCTGGCCCCACGTGAAGAAAGGGCAAGTCTCCTGTCTGAGTCCCTCCCTCTCTCCTGGTGTCCTGCCATTCATTCCCCAAGCCCAGTGCCTTTGCTCTTTCAAGAGATCCTCCATAGAGTCTGACGTTCTTGCTTCCCTCTCCCATTCTTTTTCTTCTAGCCCTCAGAAATTATTTTTAATTTTACTTGAATCTCTTTCTCATTTGGAACAAAAAAAAAAAAAAAGAAAGAAAAAGAAAAAAGACCTAGTATTTTTCCAGTTCTTTTCTCTCCTAAACCTTGATCACTTTTTTTTTTTTTTTCCATAAAGCTGAAGGTTTCCTGCTGGCATTCTTTTCTGGTCCTCTCTTGGAGGATGAGAATGTCAAGTCCTCATGGCAGCATAGAGGGGAGAGGCATCCCTAGGCTGGAAGGGAAAGAAGGGTGAGGATGGAATGGTAGCAAAGCTGGTTCATACTTTATAACATGCTTTGCTATACCTTTTCCTACATTATTTTAATCTATTTTACTTTACCTTGCTTTACTTTATTTCATTTATATTGGAGTGTCATTGATTAACAACGTCGGGTTAGTTGCAGGTATACAGCAAAGTGACTCAGTTATACACATACATGTGCTGTTTCTTTCCAAATCCTCTTCCCATTTAGCTGATTGCAGAATATTGAACAGAATCAGAGATGATCATACTAGGTGGAGCACACCGGGCAGAGAAAGACAAATGTGGCATAGTATGGCCTGTATGAGGAACCTGTACTATGAGTCAGATGAGCTGATTTGCATAAAATAAGACACAGACTCAGAACCAGACTCAAATAAGAAACAGAAAGAAACAAACTGGCAGATTTAGAGACAGAATTTATGGTTACCAAAGTGCGAAGGAGGCGAAGTGACAAACACACTCTTATTTAAACTAGGTCTTCAGCAAGAACCTGCCCTTCCCTCTCTGTGCGGCGCAGTGGTTTACTATTGCGTGCTGTGCTTAGGCAGCCGTGTCTGACTCTCTGCGACCCCGTGGACTGTAGCCCTCCAGGCTCCTCTGTTAATTCTCCAGGCAAGAATACAGGGGTGGGTTGCCATGCCCTCCTCCAGGGCATCTTCCCAACCCAGGGATCAAACCCAGCTCTCCCGCATCGCAGGCGGATTCTTCAGCAGCTGAGCCAGCAGGAGGTGCCTGCGTGGAGAGAAGACGGGCGTCTTTCACGAGGACGCGGCTCTCTAAGGGCAGGGAACCCAGCTTTGTCTCGGGGTTCAGCTCCTGAGCAGTGCCTGCCACCAGCGCATGCTCAGTCAACACTGACTGAGTGAAGAGAAAGCTCAAACCTGTATCTCTGGTGAAAGCCTGCTTAGGGTCAGCCCTGTGCTTCAAACGAATGACAGCCCTATCTTAAAACCAGACTAAGGCTCTGATCGTTTCAAGAGGAGGAATAGGTCCATTTTTAGACTGCATCTTTGACATGGTAGGTATCTCTAGTGGGTCCCTGTGTGATAGAATCGTCTGACAAATGCCTCGAAAGTGAGTGCTGTGCTCAAGGATGAGGATGGATGGTCTGCCCGCCAGGTGTCTGGACCCTGGGCAGCGAGTGCTGGTGCGACCTCCCACGCCGGGCAGGGGACCCTCGGCCACCCCATCACCTGGGCACAGCTCGCCTGCGCCCAGATATGCAGAGCAGGCTGGGCTGGGTCCAACAGAACGCGTCTCACCGTCTTCAACTTATCTAGCCGCTCTGAGCCCCAGTTTCCTCCGATGTTAAATTAGCAGATATTGAAAGCAGTGCAGTCACAAGCACATGAAGCAACAAAGGTAATACTGACTGCCGCTTAGGTGCTGTTCAGTAGTCCTGGTTGTTGTGATTGCTGATCTTGAACAAAGCCATTGATGTTATTGGCATGTTAGATTTGAAATGCATGCCAGCCAGCTGAAGCAGCAAAGAATTTTCCCCCAGTTTAAAAATATTAATTTTGCAACAAACATATCCATCAGCTTTTTAGTCAGCTTTCTAGAAACTGAAAAGGAATTCTATTGTCAGAGCCCAGGCAAATTCAGCTTCTTTTATGCCACATTATCTAATCTCATAGCTATATCAAATAATTTAGAAGTTAAAAAAAAAGTAAGTCCCAGAATAATGTATTATTTTATACTTTGTTAAGATTGAAATGTGTCCATTCTGAGTGGTTCTCATCCACTGTGTTTTCGGCAGTATGTTGTGATATCTGCTTTGAGGAAATATAAATGACCTATAAAATTAAGAGTGGCTTGAGCCAAAAGCAGTTCTTGACTGTGGAACTGCACGTGACTGAGAGATTAATGAAGCCTTTCAAAAGACACGTTCGTTGCTTATTCCTTTTCTCAGTTAGATTTCAATTGTCAATTTCTGCATAAAATTGTCCATTTCTCTTATGAGGCATTAGATTGAGACTCTCGGGCAGCAATTTGTTTTGCAAGCTGGAGACAGAATTTGCAGGGTGCAGAAGAAGGCTATACCTTGGATTCTCATTTTGGAAGATGGATAAGAAGATTCTAGGAGTTCATTCCGAGAGATCATCTGAAGATTCAATTAAGAAACTAACTTGGCAGGAGACAAGAAGGTCACTCAATGGTGATGTCTAAAGAATTTTGGCAGCTGGAGTTCTGTGATCAGAGTTACTTTTTGGTCACACTCTGCAGCCTGTGGGATCTTAGTTCCCAGACCCGTCTTTTATTTCTAAGCAACTGATTAGCTGATTATAGGAGGGTGGTGTAACAGAATCTCTCTTTAAAAACAAAAACAAAAAAAGCATATTCCATAATATGCAGAGATTTTTCACAGGACCCAAGTGAAATTGTTTAGCAATCAACAGATTTATGCTCCCAGGATTTTTCTTGCAGAAGCCTAATAGTATTTACAAATTTTGCATTTATAGTTACCCATGATGGCTGAAAGAAACACTGCTTATTAAGATTCATTATTATTTTCACCCCATCCCAAATTTCTCGGATTATTTAAATTGTAAATTAATGTTTATTCATTATTTAAAATAAAAATTCCATCTGAGATTTTAACTCACTTATTTTATTCACTGTTCTTATTCTCCCTGGTTATCTTTCTAAAACATAAGGATTAAATGATATTTAATTGTCCCAGAATGGAATAGTGAAGATTGCTTGCTAGCCTTCTATAATGTCAGGCTGTAATCAACCAAGAGGCTGTATTTTTTTCTTGTGCTATTTGGAAGGAGTGCTACAAATCTTGAGACCTCAAAGAGTTATTTGTGTTAAATCAGAGATTGTCTTAACCATCTAAATCTCTGAGTTTTACCTTCTAATTGCTTATTCTTTCCAAATGACTCAGGGCACCAATGGTGGCAAGCAGAGTGAGATTTAAAAGAAAGAGATCATTTAAAATCCACCTTAAAGTATTTTCCTAGAGACAAAGCGTAAGTATGCGGGGACTGTTTTTAAACAATAACACTGGTCCCTTCATTAGAAAATAAAGTAAGTTCTCCTTAGATTTCCCACAGGCTGACATTTACTATTATGCAGTTTTGATAATGAGTTTGACCAGGTATTTTCCTCTTTGATTCAAACTGCCCTCCCTAGAGAAACAGTCCATAGGGAAGTAATCTTCTCAATTCAAATTTCCCATGCCAGGACCCCTGACAATCGTGGCATCCGAAACCACTAAAATCATTAAGTCAGAGAATGATTAGTCATATGAAGTTCAGAAGGTTGTTAACTTGATTCCAGATGTCTAAATAATCTGCAATCACATTAGCAGAGGTACATCAAATACATATGATATATAATACCAATATAAAAAAATATACATTATATATATATATATATAATATACACCAACTGACCATCTGTCAATTTTATGAGGACAATAGAATAGGATAAGGAGTAATACAATCTTATTGGCTGTAACCTGTAACTCTGAAGCTGATCTTTGACAATGAGCCAAAGTCACATATGATGAATTCACCTCTATCAAAATCACTTTGACTGTGGATACAAGAGAAATCTTGACCATAGACACATTAATTCCTTTAAAATAGTGCCTATTCTCAACCTAAGGTAACGTCTGAGGGGCATATTGAAAAGCCTTTGCTTTTCATTACTCTTCCCCAGAGAGGATTTTAACTGTTGGAAACCTAGTATAACGCATTTCCTAACGGTTCCTCAAGAATTGTGGGCCTTCCTAAGTGTATCCGTGTGTCTGCTCCTAAGAGAACGTGGATTGTTTGGGAAGATTTGCCCTGAGACATAAACTATCATGTGTTGGAAAGACTGATTTGTGTTTGTGTATTCCTTTCCTCTGAGCCTCCTCTGGGGCTCAGTGGTAAAGAACCCACCTGCAACGCAGGAAGATCGGCAAGATCTCCTGGAGAAGGAAATGGCAACCCACTTCAGTATTCTTGCCTGGGAAATCCTATGGACAGAGGGGTCTGGTGGGCTACAGTCCACGGGGCCACAAAGGTCAGACAGGCAGGCACACATACATTCCTTTCCTCCACCTCTATTCACCAAACGATCCTAAAGGTAAGATGGTCCCCAGTTCTAGTAGGGCCCCATTGTATGCCTAAAGCTACCTGTGTCCTAGAGAGAATCCTAAACCATAATAATAGAGTCTAACGGTCCTAAATGGAGATGTTAGATGTCATGCACTCAGATGTTCTCCCAGGAGTTATCTTTAAGATTAAGGCACCAACGTGGGGCCAGAATGATTTAGGTTCTTGAAGAGTCATTGTACCATGAACGAAAGGGACAAAGAAATATGCCCTCCCTTTGGGCATAGGATTTTTCCCCCTAATTTTCATTCAACAAATCAGAAACCAATCTGAAGATACAAAAAATATTTGAAAATCCACACTCTTAAATCTGGCATACTTGAAGTATAAAGGTTAAAATAATAGAAGCTGTTCTGCTGAAGGTAATATGCAATCATCTCATAATTCTTCCCCTAAAGCAGTGATTCTGAATTTTTTAGGACTGTGCTCACTTAGGTAATGAACTTTCTCACCATGAAAGTCCCTGAATGCATTTTACATATAATTGCCCATCACTTTAAGCTAATCTCCAAGCTTCCAAGCAGAAATTCTCTTCCACGCTGCATCCCCTCCCCATCCTAAATATTTTACAGCTCAATCAAGCAGTTGAATCTGTCTATTTATCTGTATTTATATGTTGCTCAGCTGGTAAAGAATCTGCCTGCAATGCAGGAGACCCAGGTTTGATCCCTGGGTCAGGAAGATCCCCTGGAGAAGGAAATGGCAACCCACTCCAATGTCCTTGCCTGGGAAATCCCATTGACAGAGGAGCCAGGTGGGCTACGGTCCATGGGCTCGCAAGACTTGGACACGACTTAATGACTAAACTACTAACCACCACCGTATGTTGGTCCATATCTTTGTCATTGTGTTTACCATGTATATACGTGTATATATATTATCTCTCTANGTCCTTGCCGGGGAAATCCCATTGACAGAGGAGCCAGGTGGGCTACGGTCCATGGGCTCGCAAGACTTGGACACGACTTAATGACTAAACTACTAACCACCACCGTATGTTGGTCCATATCTTTGTCATTGTGTTTACCATGTATATACGTGTATATATATTATCTCTCTATATAATTCCTTATACAAATGGAAACCTATAATGTAAAATCCCTTCAAGCGAAATCTTTTTTCATTTGAAATGCTAAACAAAAAGAAAAGAAAATCAAGCATTTGAGGTAACCACAAACAAACGCTACATATGCCTCAAAATATTTATAAGAAGCTTTTATGGCTGTTTAAGTGAGAGGACTATTGTGTACTGAGGGAAGGATCTGAAAGGTTAATGCAGAAGAGTCCTATTAAAATCCAACCAGGGAATATGCTAGATTTCGGAAGCAAAAGACTGGTTGAGCGTAGTTCAGACAGATGAACCGATGCAAGGACAAGACCAGAGCANTGTTACATATGCCTCAAAATATTTATAAGAAACTTTTATGGCAGTTTAAGTGAGAGGACTATTTTGTACTGATGGAAGGATCTGAAAGGTCAATGCAGAAGAGTCCTATTAAAATCCAACCAGGGAATATACTGATTTCGGAAGCAAAAGACTGGTTGAGCGTAGTTCAGACAGATGAACCGATGCAAGGACAAGACCAGAGCAAAGACATCTCTGGGATGTTTAGCGATCAGGTTAATTCCTTAAGTAGATGGGCCATGAAATGAAGTCATCTGAAAACCAGTTGGAATTGATTGGGATCACATTCTTGGATATCAGATTACATTACAAACATTTTTCTTTATCATGGTAAAGGAAGCCCAAATATATATATATATAAAGGCTGTGACGGTAGTAGAGCCACAATGGAAAGAGTCATATGACGAAATTCATAGGATGGAACAAGAAAAAAAAATTACAGGTGGGTGGAGAAAGATAAAACTCCAAACTAGGGTGATAACATTAGGAAAGAGAGGAGTCAAACTGAAAAAAAACCAAAAAACCAAAAACACAATTTGTGGTTGTCTAAATGTGTTATTTAATTAACAGTTTGGAGCAGTTGCTTTTTGTAACGACAGCTTTCACAGCATGTGGGATCTGAGCGTTTCAGAAGGAATTTCAAGGGGTAGAAGAGCTCTGTTTTGGAATGTTCAGGGTATTAACAAGTGGAAGTCTCCAGGAAGCCTGCTTCACTTCATCTCAGTGAGAAATTCCCAAACTCATCAGACAGTAGGAACATTGCTGTGTGTGGAGCTGTGTGTGGAGCTTCCATGACTGTTCTGAAAACTAGGACTCCTTAGTACACACTTTATGCTGCTTAGGGCCATAATAAACATTAATCCACAGTTCTGCCTTTTGTGGCGATAGATACATTTGCTTGTCATTTTTTTCTACATATATCATAGTTTATAAATGTGTGCATATTGGGGAAGGGGCTAATTTTGAGGCCTATGGAATTCTGAATTATCAAATATTTGAAACTGAAGATTTTTCTACTCTGGTTCATGCAGGTGTAAACCATCTATTTGAAAATATCCTAGAGTGAAAACCGTAAGAGCAAAGACCATGAAACAAGCAAAGATTAATAAAAAAACAAAGCTCCTAGGTTCATGAAAAATAATTCAAGGAAATCTAGCATTTTAAAAATAAGCAGGGAATATAATTTGGAATCCTAAGATTGTACTATAATATTCTTTATAAAGAGCATAGACATAATTCTATTGTACTAACTTGTTTTTTTCAGTTAACATAAGATAATTTTATTTTTAAATGAATATCTTAAGGCATATAAAAGATGCCTTGACAAGTCTTATTTTACTAGAGTAAAGGCATTCTCCTTCTCTCATTTCATAAACAAATGTAAATCTATGCCTCCATGTTTTCCATCTAATTTTATTTTCTATTCTTAGCTGTATAGTTGCTACTACAAAATAATATATTAGTTCACAAAGTATATAATTTAGAATCTATCCTAAAATTCTGCAAAAGTTAGCAAATAGGTAGGTAACACAATGTTTTCATTTAGATTTTCAGAAAAATATAAAGAGTGACATTTTCCAAAAGAGCAAAACAAATCACCATCTTGTTGTGACTTTGAGACAGAAAAGAGTCTGTTTTCCTTTGGGGTATTATCTGCCTATGTTTGACAGTTGCATTTTTTTTTTTCCCCAGATGAGAGCTGTGCATCAAAGTTCAAGTCCCAAGAGATGTTATCAGTCTGAACAGCCCAGTGAACAAATATTTGTGAACCTCCTTCCAAATGAAATGTTCTATAGAAAGGTGGAAGTGGTGAGAGACCGTTGAAGCGGTGGTTAAGAAGGTAAGTCTTTGTGGTACTGATGGGAAATAGTCGTTAGGGGAAAGCAGCTTCGCCACACAGGAAACAGAAAAACTCTTGAAAGCATCTTGTCCAGCTGCGAAAGAAGAATTTACATAGATAACATTTCCAAGCCCAAGAGTTTGTATGCACTCAACTGGTGACCAAGAGTGGAGGAGGTGGCGGGGGAGAGGCAGAGGAAAATATTTTAAGGTTACAAGAGCTGTTGGCCATGCCTTTTGCAAATCACATACCTACATAGCTTCCCAGAAAAGACATTTACAATAAAGGCCTATACCTCATCATATCGAAAAACGAGAGGGGCTCTGATGGAGGTGAAAAAAAGAGTTTACAAAACAAAAAGAAACTCAAGCATTTCAGGACGGAGTAGAACTGTTGGCGAATGCCTTGATAATTAAAATAGGTGTACTGTCTTTTTATAGATAAAACATAGCAAATACAAAGATCCATAAGACGTATTAAAAATGATCTTAACAAACGTTGTCATTTAGAGGGGCTCACTTACGGGGAACTGCTTGGCTTGATTGGGTTTCACTTAATGGGTTTGACAATGTTATGAGCTTGGAACCACTCTCCACTCACCATAGGTGAGCAAAGGAGGCTGGGAGTAGACCAGGATCTTAATCAAGATCACAGAACTCAGGGCTTGAACCCAGGTGTGCTGATCTCTGGAATCCGTGCTGGGGAAACATATAGGGCTAGTTCCACCCTAATATTCCGAGCCATAACCAAGATCATCATGTTCTCTTTGTTTAGTTCTCTCTTCTATTTTTATTTTTTCTACCACCATATCATGTATACATATATATATGTATGTATATATATAATTTATGCATCTATTTTATCCTTAGAGAAAACTTTGGGAATGCTCTCTGGAAAAGTTTTCCATGGCTTCTGCTTTTCTTCATTACTCTCTACTTTAATGATTATCCTTCCAAGAAATTCTGATCATACTACTCGATTCATGTCACTTTGAGCACTTTGAAACTAAACATGCTTCAACAATAATATTGTGGCTGCAAGTCAGATTCTCACCCCCATGCAACTATGTGCTTTGGTATGAAATATGTGCAGGGGGCAGGGAAGGGACAAAAGAAGCAGAAAATGACCTAGAAATGAAAGCCTTTCGCAGCTTCATGCAGTGGGTTTTCAACTATTCTTCCAGTGAATTTTTAATAGTTTAAATGTGGTGATAATTTGTTTAAGCAATTCAGGTACCATTATTGAGGTAGGGGATTCCCAAAGGTAAAACTCTGATACATTCATCTGTAACGTGAGACCATCTGCACAGGCAAATAACTTTCTGTGTTCCTGTCTGCCTCATGGGCCCCCTTTTGCTAGGTGTCCTAGAATAGCGAGAAAGCTCTCTGCAGCTGATTTTTACCCTTGCATCTAAAATTTAAGCAACAACATTTGCACAGCAGACCTCTCTCCTCCTGGTTCCAGATCTAAGCAGCTCAGGAAGTGACCCTTGCTCTGTACACCTGCTTCACCTTGCACACCATGCTCCACTTCCACACAGCCTGCTTCATTCCCAGGCCAGCTTCTCATTTTCATCACTCTTTCGATGATGTGTTGAACACATGAAAACGCAATCTCTCTTCTTCAATAGAAGAGTTCTTTAGTACTTTTCCCAATATTGTATGTATTTCACCATCATTCTCTTAACTGCAGCTGCATCAGCCTAAAAGGGAATTTCAATACTGTTTTTTACTGACTTTCTGTGTTGCTGAATGACTAGTTTCTAATAACACCTTTTCGTGTGTTTTACAAACATTCACAATTCACGCATGATGCTTAGCCAGGCTTTTTGAGGCTTTCTATCTAAGGCAGGCCAAAGAGTGATGATCGATCACCCTCTGAGAAACAACGTTTTATCCTGGAAAATGGCTATACTTGTGAACACTTAATGCTTGTCTAAAACCCTCCGTGGGCTTCCCTGGTGGCTCAGATTGGAAAGAATCTGCCTGCAGTGCAGGAGACCTGGGTTCAATCTCTGGGTTGGGAAGATTCCCTGGAGAAAGGAATGGCATCCCACTCCGGCACTGTTGTCTGGAAAATCCCATGGACAGAGGAGCCTGGTGGGCTACAGTCCATGGGGTCGCCAAGAGTCGGACATGACTGAGCGGTTAGCACTTTCGCTTTCAAAACCCGCTATAAGGTCCAGAGTCTCTCTTTCATCAGTTCCTTTAATGTAGCTCTTTTGGATTTTGAAATATGACAGATTCCTAGTATTAAACGCTCTAACTGAGAGGAACCATACGGAGTAATCTCGTCCAATCCTTCCATTTTACAGCCGGGGAAAATGAAACTGTGGCCTTTAAGCGCATTAAGATTGGGTCAGGGATCCAGTTGTCTTCTGAGTTCCGAGGCTGCATATTTGACTTGGTACAATTGCTATCAGCTGGTTTCAGTCATAAGGGATTGGGCCCAAGGCTAGATTAAAAATTAGCGTTCAAAATAGTTTGACTGTCTTTCGTAAGACCCAAACTTCCCATTTTAAAGACAAAATATGATGACATCAGAGGATTTGGTCAGATGCAATGTTTGGAAGTAGGCATGGCCACGGAGTCACACACTTTCACATCTTGAAGGCACAAATCTTTTAAAAAATTTATTTACTTTTAATTGGAGGATGGCCATCCTCATACCCAGACCAGATAAAGACATCACAAAAAAAGAAAATTACAGGCTAACATCACTAATGAACAGAGATGCAAAAATCCTCAACAAAAATTCTAGCAACAGAATGTAACAGCACATTAAAAGGATCACACACCGTGATTGTTGGGTTTATCCAAGGGAAGCAAGGATGCTTCAACATGCGCAAATCATGTGTGTATATTGTCATACAAATCAACGTGATACCCTATATTAACAAATTGCAAGATAAAAATCAAGTGATCATCTCAATAGATTCAGAGAAAGTCTTTGACAAAATTCAGCATGATATGATAAAAAAACCCTTCAGAAAATGGGCACAGAAGGAGCCGACCTCAACATGCTTCTGCTGTGCTTAGTCGCTCAGTCATGCCCGACTTTCTGTGACCCCATGGACTGTAGGCCACCAGGCTTCTCCAGGCAAGAATACTGGAGTGGGTTGCCATGCCCCCCTCCAGGGGAATCTTCTCAACCCAGGGACTGAACCCAGGTCTCCCACATTGCAGGCGGATTCTTTACCAGCCAAGCCCATGGATACTGGAGTGGGTAGCCTATCCCTTCTCCAGGGGATCTTACCGACCCAGTAATCAATCAGAGTCTCCTGCATTTCAGGCATATTCTTTACCAGTTGAGCTATCAGGCAAGCCCTACCTCAACATAATAAGCGCCACATATGATAAACCCACAGCAAACATTCTCAGCAGTGAAAAACTGAAAGCATTTCTTCTAAGATTAGGAATAAGACAAAAGGGCCTACTCTCACTATTATTATTCAACATAGTTTTGGAAGTTCTAGCCATGGAAAATAGACAAGAGAAAGAAAAGGAATCCAGATTAGAAAAGAAGGCACAAATCTTTAACAGCATTTGGAGATGATCATACTCTTGCTCCAATTGGATCCTTAAGACAATTTCTTCTAGAGGGAATCCATGAAATCAGTAAAACGGAATAAACCACAGTAGGCTTCTCAGGTGGCACGAGGGGTAAGAACCTGCCTGCCAATGTAGGAGACAGTTTGATCCCTGTGCCAAGAAGATCCCCTGGAGGAGGGCATGGCAACCCCCTCCAGTATTCTTGCCTGGAGAATCCCATGGACAGAGAAGCCTGGCGGGCTACAGTCCACGNCTGAGCGGTTAGCACTTTCGCTTTCAAAACCCGCTATAAGGTCCAGAGTCTCTCTTTCATCAGTTCCTTTAATGTAGCTCTTTTGGATTTTGAAATATGACAGATTCCTAGTATTAAACGCTCTAACTGAGAGGAACCATACGGAGTAATCTCGTCCAATCCTTCCATTTTACAGCCGGGGAAAATGAAACTGTGGCCTTTAAGCGCATTAAGATTGGGTCAGGGATCCAGTTGTCTTCTGAGTTCCGAGGCTGCATATTTGACTTGGTACAATTGCTATCAGCTGGTTTCAGTCATAAGGGATTGGGCCCAAGGCTAGATTAAAAATTAGCGTTCAAAATAGTTTGACTGTCTTTCGTAAGACCCAAACTTCCCATTTTAAAGACAAAATATGATGACATCAGAGGATTTGGTCAGATGCAATGTTTGGAAGTAGGCATGGCCACGGAGTCACACACTTTCACATCTTGAAGGCACAAATCTTTTAAAAAATTTATTTACTTTTAATTGGAGGATGGCCATCCTCATACCCAGACCAGATAAAGACATCACAAAAAAAGAAAATTACAGGCTAACATCACTAATGAACAGAGATGCAAAAATCCTCAACAAAAATTCTAGCAACAGAATGTAACAGCACATTAAAAGGATCACACACCGTGATTGTTGGGTTTATCCAAGGGAAGCAAGGATGCTTCAACATGCGCAAATCATGTGTGTATATTGTCATACAAATCAACGTGATACCCTATATTAACAAATTGCAAGATAAAAATCAAGTGATCATCTCAATAGATTCAGAGAAAGTCTTTGACAAAATTCAGCATGATATGATAAAAAAACCCTTCAGAAAATGGGCACAGAAGGAGCCGACCTCAACATGCTTCTGCTGTGCTTAGTCGCTCAGTCATGCCCGACTTTCTGTGACCCCATGGACTGTAGGCCACCAGGCTTCTCCAGGCAAGAATACTGGAGTGGGTTGCCATGCCCCCCTCCAGGGGAATCTTCTCAACCCAGGGACTGAACCCAGGTCTCCCACATTGCAGGCGGATTCTTTACCAGCCAAGCCCATGGATACTGGAGTGGGTAGCCTATCCCTTCTCCAGGGGATCTTACCGACCCAGTAATCAATCAGAGTCTCCTGCATTTCAGGCATATTCTTTACCAGTTGAGCTATCAGGCAAGCCCTACCTCAACATAATAAGCGCCACATATGATAAACCCACAGCAAACATTCTCAGCAGTGAAAAACTGAAAGCATTTCTTCTAAGATTAGGAATAAGACAAAAGGGCCTACTCTCACTATTATTATTCAACATAGTTTTGGAAGTTCTAGCCATGGAAAATAGACAAGAGAAAGAAAAGGAATCCAGATTAGAAAAGAAGGCACAAATCTTTAACAGCATTTGGAGATGATCATACTCTTGCTCCAATTGGATCCTTAAGACAATTTCTTCTAGAGGGAATCCATGAAATCAGTAAAACGGAATAAACCACAGTAGGCTTCTCAGGTGGCACGAGGGGTAAGAACCTGCCTGCCAATGTAGGAGACAGTTTGATCCCTGTGCCAAGAAGATCCCCTGGAGGAGGGCATGGCAACCCCCTCCAGTATTCTTGCCTGGAGAATCCCATGGACAGAGAAGCCTGGCGGGCTACAGTCCACGGGGTCTCAAAGAATCTGACATGGCTAAAGCAACTTAACATGCACACACACCCTGGTTTTATAGATTCCACTGCTGAGACCAAGAACTTTGAAGTCCAGATGCTGAAATATGATGGAAAGGAGTTTACTCAGACAGTTCTTATAGGCTGAATAGGACAGAATAGCACAAAACAAAGAACTCTGAGATTCTTAAAAAGTGAAGTTTTTTTTTTTTTATTAATTTTTATTTTTTTAGTTTGTTTTGCTTTACAATACTGTACTCATTTTGCCATACATTGACGTAAATCAGCCATAAGTGTACCTGAGTTCCCAATCCGGACCCCCTCCCTTCCCCCTCCCTCCCCACACCATCCCTCCAGATCATCCCCGCTCATCAGTCCCAAGCCTTCTGCATCGAACCTAGACCGGCAATCCGTTTCCCCTATGATATCATACATGTTACAATGCCATATTCCCAAATCCTCCCACCCTCTCCCTCTCCCACGGAGTCCNTCCCAATCCGGACCTCCTCCCTTCCCCCTCCCTCCCCACACCATCCCTCCAGATCATCCCCGCTCATCAGTCCCAAGCCTTCTGCATCGAACCTAGACCGGCAATCCGTTTCCCTTATGATATCATACATGTTACAATGCACTTAAAAAGTACTGAAACATGCTAGAAAATAGAAGAGGAATAAGCTGGGGAAGGACTAAAAAGGAATAAGAGACAGCGCATGTTTAAACAAGTGCAACTCTGTTAAGCAAAATATAAGAATACTGAGAAAGAAGAGAAGCAGACTGACTACTTGGGCAGGATAAAATAAAATATCTCTGCCCATCTGCATACCAATCTCCATAATAAAGAGCAGAGAGAGCAAACCACATGTCTGAAATGCTGTTTCACAAAGAAATAAGACATAATCGTGGCCATTGCTCTTTCTTTTATTTTTGGTCATATTAAACACAAATCATTGACTACAAAGTAAGCAGTATTATTACATTAATCGAAGTAATTCATATTTGATTCTGCGTCACTTCTTCACTTCCACTTTTATAAAATACTTACATTACATTATTGTTCAGTCAATTTACTGCATAGTGATCATTAATCCCAGCTACGTTAACATTTTAGACGTCTCTAAAGGTGCAGAAATTTGGATTATTATGTAAGTCTGTTAGGATAAAATGAAGATCATGAAAAGAAAAATAACTAGAGTGTTTATCAAAAGAAATGTATCAAATTGTTTATAAATTCTAGGGTTGCCTGACAAATACCGTCTCTGTGAATGGGAAACATTTTTAAATGTTTCGTTTCATACTTGAGATGTTTGAATTATCTAAATTAATTTCAGGTTATGTTTATTTGGCCATCAGCTCCTTGCTCGTGATCTGAATGACAATGATGGTAATGAGGAGAATGAGGAAGAAAAGAGGAGGAGATTTTCTAAAACAGTCGCTTCAACTCATAATAGACCACATTTCTAAAATATGAGGTCGTACTAAATAATCTCTAAACTTATCCTCTAGTCTAAAACTATGAGATTTTTTCATAGATATGGAGTGCAAACAGATGGTTGCCAAAGGAGAGGCAAGTAGGGGATTGGATGGAATATTTAAAGAGATTACAAGGTCCGAACATCCAGTTATAACATAAAGTGAGGATGATGTAAGATACAGCATAGAAAATGAAGTCAACAATATCGCAATATTTTTTATGGTGACAGATGGTTATTAGGCTGATAGTGGTGATCAATTCATAATGTATATAAATGTTGAATTTGCTATGTTGTATGCCTGAAACTAAAATAATATTGTATGTCTACTATATTTCAATAAAATTAAAAACAACAAAATAAAATTATGAGATTTATATGCCTAGGTTTTAATTTCCAATTTTTATTTAATCAGTTCAGTTCAATTCAGTCACTCAGTCATGTCCAAATCTTTGCAACCTCATGAACTGCAGCACACCAGGCCTCCCTGTCCATCACCATCTCCTGGAGTTCAGTCAAACTCGTGTCCATCAAGTCGGTGATGTCATCCAGCCATCTCATCCTCTGTCATCCCCTTCTCCTCCTGCCCCCAATCCCTCCCAGCATCAGAGTCTTTTCCAGTGAATCAACTCTTCACATGATGTGGCCAAAGTACTGGAGTTTAAGCTTCAGCATCATTCCTTCCAAAGAAATCCCAGGACTGATCTCCTTTAGAACGGACTGGTTGGATCTGCTTGCAGTCCAAGGGACTCTGAAGAGTCTTCTCCAACACCACAGTTCAAAAGCATCAATTCTTCGGTGCTACTATATACAAAATAGACAAACAACAAGGACCTACTGTTTAGCACAGGGAACCATATTCCATATTTTGTAATAACCTATGGTGGAAAAGAATGTGAAAAAATGCATTTACATACATATATATATAAAACTGAATAATTTTGATGTACACTTGAAACCAACAACATTGTAAATCAACTATACTTCAATAAAACTAAACAGTATATTAATCCTCATTGGAGTGATCTGATTTTGTGTTACAGAGCATGGTTAGTGAAAAAAGCTCATCCATTCTTCACCAGAAGATTGTAAATCTTCTTACAGAAGCTCAGCCACTTATTACCTCTCAGAATTTAAGAAATTTTATGAATATCACTGAGCACTTGTCTTTTCAATTTTGAAAGGGCGATTATAACATCAACTTTGAAATATGTTGGCCAGTCACAAAAGATTATACATGCAAGCTCTAGATAAATTAAAAAACAAATAAATAATAGCTACTATAAGTAAAAAGATTTACATTTGTTTCTTTGTCTTGACATACTAAAATTTATTAAAAACTTTTACTTTCAAATGTTATGTTGCTATAGTCTTAAATCTATTTCCTTTTTATATTTCATAAGGATTTGCATGCTATTTCATGAATCAGATTACATTTCAAATAGTGCCAAGTGTTTACATGATTTTACTATGTCAGTTACTCAAACTTTTAATATCTGAAAGAAATTACTTTTAATAAAAAAATATCATTTTCAAAATGATTTTTATTTTATTTTATTTTTTAATAATTATTTCATTCGAGTAAAACTCAGGCTCAAAAGCAAATTTTTTTTTAATTTTTATTTTTACTTTGTTTTACTTTACAATACTGTATTGGTTTTGCCATACGTGGACAATTTTATTTCAAAAGTTAGACTGCAACAAAAAATAGAATGACCATATATCCAGCAATTCCACTTCCAGGCATAGATCTGGGCAAAACTATAATTCAACAAGAGACATGCAGCCCTGTGTTCACAGCAGCTCTGTGCACAATAACCAAGACATGGAGACAACCCAGATGTCTATTACAGGTGAGTGGATAAGGAAGATGCAGCAGATATGGACAGCGGAATATTACCCAGCCGTGAAAGAGAATAAAATAATGCCATTTGCAGCAACATGGAGGCAACGAGAGATGATCATACTAAGTCAGTCAGAAAGCGACAAATACCCTATGATATCACTTATCTGCGGAATCTAAGATATGACACAGGTGAGCCTATCCCTGAAACAGAAACAGTATCCCGGACACAGAAAAGACTGGTGGCTGTCAGGGAGGAGGGCGTTAGCGGGGAGGGATGGAGTTGGAGTTCGGGATTAGCAGATGCCAACTGGTATATATATACAATGGATAAATAACAAGGTCCTACTGTGTAGTACAGAGAACTATATTCAGTATCCTGTGATAAAGCATGATGGAAAAGAATATATAAAAAAGAATATATCTGTAACTGAATCACTTTGCTGTATAGCAGTAATTATTACGACACTGTAAATCAACTGCACTTTAATTAAAAAAAAAATCACACCTAAAAAAAAAAAAAGTTAGACTGCAATTTGTTCATCATATTTCCAGTGATTATAAATAACCATTTCGTTCTCACTGAGATGGAGATGACGCTTCATCTATTGATAGAGATAAGAAATACGAATGTGATTGGAGAGGAAATGCACCATGTGGTTTGAGATTGTAGCAAGTGATTTTGAGTCGATCACATCCGAGAATATGCAAATGACTAGATCTCTATCAGGACATAAACAGATTGGATTCCAACTGACTTGAGGTCCAACATGCCACATGACTGAATCTAATTATGTGGTTTTGTGCAAAGTGTAGCTGTGCGGCTGACACTGTTTCTGATGCTCAGATTTTTGACGCCTGAAATATTCCTGGTTTTAAACTACAAGGGCAAGAAGGAACGGGTAATGAGTTTCTTTAAAGAGATGCTGTGCTGGACCCAATTTTTGTCAGCCAAGGCATTCTCAGGCACTTTAAATTGGGGGTAACACAGGATGAGTGTACTGAGCTAGAAGAAGTTCTACACTTGGAGCCACTTACTGTAGGAATGTGTGCCCTTGAATATACATTATTAGAGAGTAAGATTGATGGGTCCCCTGAAAGCACTAATGCAAAGCCTTCACGGGATGCTAATTTAGAGAGAAGCGTGGAGACTGCAGAGGGGCCCACCATCGTCCCAGCGCTTCTGGTTTGGATGGTGTGATGAACGGTTTTTTGGAGAGAGAGAGAGAGAGAAGAATTTGAAAACAGATATTTTGTAGCAGCACTATTTACATGAGCACTATCTGTTGTTGTTGTTTAGTTGCCAAGTCATGCCTGACTCTTTGCAACCCCGTGGACTGTAGCTCACCAGGCTCCTCTGTCCATGGGATTTCTCAGACAAGAAATCTGGAGGGGGTTGCCATTTCCCAAGCACTATGAATGAGTTGCTATGAGTGAGTTTATTTACAAACCATAAATAAACCCACAGATATAGGAAATAAGCTTACTAAAGGGGAAAGGTAGGGAGGGATAAAGGAGAGTTTGGGTTTAACATACACAAACTACTGTATATAGGATAGATCAATAGCAGCGTCCACTGTATAGCACAGGGAACTCAGCTCGGATTCTGAAAAGGAATATATAAATACATAGTGCACAAATATATAATGCACCGTTTGTATGGTATATATAATGTATATGATATGTAATGTATCACATATATATATTTCAATAAAAAGGTCCTTTGTTCATCGGCAAAGCGCTTAAACATGCATTACACAAAGATAGGAAACCTCATGTTCAGAATATGACAGCCTGTGGAGCATTCCCTGAATACCCCGTTCAACTCTTGATAATAAATTAGAAGCGTTGACACTGCTTCTGAGATAAGAGCAGGACTCGCTGGAGAAGCATATGAATGACAGACGATGCTCTGGTTCATCACGGAGCCGACCGCTGAGTCACCAGCTGTCACCCCAGCCACTCACAGGGAGGCTGACGAGTGTGCCCCGAGTCATCACGACAGGGGCAGAGAGAACAGGCAACGCGAGGGGGGAGTCTCTCGTGACAGCAGCCACTCTGACAATCGTTCCATCTTTGGGGAAAGAAGAGGCTGAAATAACTCGGGTAACACTCACATATTTAGCCATTCGTTATCTTTAATGACACTTTAATCAATGTGCAATGAAGAAAACGGTGTAAAAGGAGATTGAACTCACCACACTTAAATTATTCAGCTCAGTGTCCTGTGAGTAGTCCATCTTTTTCAGTTAATTTTCCCCCAGAGCTGCTCCCAGAAAGCCTACTCATGTCTAAAAGGTTCTTGAAGGTTACTTTTAATTTCCACCCTTGATGGAGCTACCCTTGGCAATCAAAAACTTCCTGTAGCTTAAAATTTTAAAGGCACTCTTAAAGACGCAAAAACGCTCCACGGTAGTGACTACAGACACAGCTGAGTGTTTGTATATTTGGGGAAGGATGAAGTCATGTGAGAATGAGGATTGTCTTTGCAGGAGACATGGGTTCAATC
Source organism: Neotragus moschatus (assembly GCA_006410615.1). NCBI lineage: Eukaryota > Metazoa > Chordata > Mammalia > Artiodactyla > Bovidae > Neotragus > Neotragus moschatus. The sequence goes on from SJYA01004984.1 coordinate 36,211, forward strand.
CCTGGGAGGGAATGATTCCCTGGAGAAGGAAATGGCAACCCACTCTAGTATTCCTGCCTGGTAAATTCCATGGACAAAGGAGCCTGGCAGGTTCAGTCCAAAGCGCTGCAAAGAATCAGACACGACTGAGCAACTGAGGATGCACACACATGTGTGTGAGACTAGATCTGTGTTTATCTTGTATCTATCTGTCTATCCAACACACACATGCATGCACATCCTCTCAGGAGTTGCATACTTCTTGTCTTAATTAAGGAACCAAGATATAACAGGTATTTTCCAGATTAGGAATGAGCAGTTGGAATGAGAGCTTCAGTTCCCACTCATATGCAGTGCTTTCCCCCCATCCTATTCTGGTGCAAGCTCCCCTCCAAAGTCTAACATTTCTTTTTGAATTCTTTTACCTTTTCTCTGTGGAAAGAAAATGTGTCCCCTGGAAGAATGCTCACAGGGCTAGAGTAACAGCAGAAACTTCTCACGGTTGCCTTCTTTAGGGCTTTGCCGTCTCAAGGGCAGCAAAGTCAACAGAGAGCTTTTGCTGCTTATGGTTCAGTGGGCCCACTCTTGCTCTGGGCAGGCCACAGAGGCAGTACAAGTTCGAGAAGCTGCAGGTTGCACTGAAGGTTCCTTAATATCTCAAGAGCCAGGAATTAGGTAGAAAGTCGCCAGCAAATAAGTCAGCTCAAAATCTGACTAATAACATGACATTGTACTTTATAAAAGTTCCCTTGTACGCTGGGTGGTTTTATTCTACAACTATTCATTTGCAGAAATTTCACTTTACAACTTATTTTTAACTTTTATTACTTCCCCTATAGATTTCCAGATTTCACATTTATTATGATTTAACCTTTAAAAATAATGAGATATTTAATACCAAATATAATTAAAATAATCATCCTTTTATTTGGTTTGTAGTGTATTTGCTTCATTTTTCTTTCAGTTATACCAGATTTCAATGTAACAAAAAATTTAATGTGTAATAAAAGGACTATACTAAGAAGACTTTAATTAATTTTGTGTTTTTATATAATTGAAGTCAAGAAAAGCTAATAAAGTAGATACTCTAGTAAAAATTCAAACATCTTTAAATCAAAGCTACTGCGTTCATATTATGTTATTGATTTAAAGTTAACTTACTATAAAATGTAATGCAATATATAGATTTTTACAATATTATGAATACTTAAGAAAATATTTATAAATATAGTCAATGAAATGAAAATATCTTCCTATTATATAATCTAATAAAAAATAAATGTA
>SJYA01004985.1:0-27819 GCA_006410615.1 Neotragus moschatus
TATTCCCGACAATCGCTATGATCGGGTAATGAGGATTCACCTTTGGTCAGGTGCTCTGAGGCTGGGGGGGCTCAGAGAGCCCCCCACCGCCCCCACAGCAAAACAAAGCCGTATGATGGATGGTACCTCTCGTAGAGGGTCAGCGGACCCAGAGGAGCATGCAGTGACTGGTCACGCACTGTGAGAGGCGCCAGGCCCTGCGCCCCTGCCCCAGCCTTATNGGTGCTCTGAGGCTGGGGGGGCTCAGAGAGCCCCCCACCGCCCCCACAGCAAAACAAAGCCGTATGATGGATGGTACCTCTCGTAGAGGGTCAGCGGACCCAGAGGAGCATGCAGTGACTGGTCACGCACTGTGAGAGGCGCCAGGCCCTGCGCCCCTGCCCCAGCCTTATCAGCCCTGCCAGGGACCCTTCTGTCTTGGGTCCAGTTGGTGCTCTGAGAACACACCAGACCAGGCTTTCTTTCTCAGAGGAATTCAAGGCTTTCCTCCGCCCCCGGATCAGCTGTTGAGGAGCAATGCTGTGTATTTTAAATGTCTCCCTTACAAAAGTTACTAGAAAACTTTCACTCCTTCCAAGCAGAGCTATAGAGGAAGTGTGGGGTGGACCTCTCCTCTTCCATGGAAGGGACAGTGCTGAGAAGCTTGTGTGGAGGGTTTCCATAGCGACCAGCGGCTCCCTCTGAGCCAGGCCAGGGGCAGTGGTCAGATAATGACGCTGGTGTTATAGGAATCACGACGAAAGCTTTATTGCCAAGCAGCTTGGAAGCCAGCCTGAGGTGAGGGATGGTACTGTGTGCCCTCAAAATTCGTGTTGACGACCGAACCCTGGTAGGCAGGATGTGGCTAGCTTCGGAGCTGGGGTCTGGAAAGCGGGCATTCGGGTGAGCTGAGGCCATCAGGGTGGGTCCTATGCAAGCTGACTGGTTTCTTAGGAAATAACGAGGCCCTGGGTGCGCACTCGGAGGTAAGATCGAGTGAGCAGGCAGGAGGGGGCGGTCGTCTGCAAGCCAAGGAGGGGCGCCTCGGGGAGAGCCGCCTGCCGCGCCGGGGTTTGGACGTCTGGCCTCGGAACAGCGAGGAGACGCATTTCTGCTGCCTCAGCCGGTCTGTGGCAATTTGTTGCCGCAGGTGGGAGGCCTCAGCAGGTAGGTGCTGTGGAGAAGGTAAGCAGGTGATGGAAAAGTGAGTGGTGTAGGTGTGACTGTCGTTAAGAAGGGCCCGGGAGGTCTCTTGAGAGCTGACATTGGACTTAAAACCTGAAAGATGAGAAAGGGCGAGCCACGGGGACCTGGAGGCGGACGTGTCCCGTGAAGCATCCGCAGGTAAAAACCCCCAAGTGTGGGAAGGGGCTTGAGCCATTGAAGGGGACAGAACAAAGGCGCCCCGGATGGGCAAAAGCCAAAGTTAAGGCTTCCCTGGTGGCTCAGTGGTAAGGAGTCTGCCTGCGGTACAGGCGATCGGGATTCCATCCCCGGGTCGGGAAGACCCCCTGGAGAGGGGAATAGCAATCCACTCCAGTACTCTTGCCTGGAGAATTCCACATTCAGAGGAGCCTGGCGGACTACAGTCTGTGGGGCTACAAAAGAGTCACACACGACTTAGCAGCTAAACAACAACAAAGGGACCAAGGCTTTTTGAATCAAGAGATTCTTAACCTAGGATGAGCATTACAGGAAGGTTGGAGATGCCTGGAATTTTGCACAGAAATTGTTGCTGAAGTTGTTCAAGTTTATGGCAAAGAAAAGACATGATATCATAAGCAAATTCTGAATTTCTGTGTGTGTGTGTTTGCATTTGTAAACACACACTTGTTTTTCTGGAGAGAGGATCTGTAGCTCTCATCAGATTCTCAAAAAACTTCTCGATCCAAATATGAGTTTAGAATCATCCTTCGAGAAGGAGGAGTTTTAGGACAGGGACTCTTGAACCAGGCTGTGATTCAGAAATAGTCTGGGACATCCAACGTGCTCTCTGTCTAGAGAGTTGCATTTCTCTGAGCTTCCCTGCTTCAACCCTGTTCTATTCTCATCCACGTCCAGAGCCTCAAGTCTACCCAGGCCAAGAGAATCTCTTACAAGGCACTAAATAAGCGGTCCCCAAAGTGTTTGTATGAAGGATTCCCCCAATACCTGCCTTTATGTGAGGAGGGAGCCCCGGTGCCAGTCTAAGTTAATCTTCATTATCACATAAGTGGCTTCTCCCCTCCTGGTCTTAAATTAAGATGCACTGGACAGTCTCCTTTCTTCACTTCACACACAATCAGCCAGTGAGGCATTTTAATTAGCCCTCTTCTATTATTAGAGCACAGGGGAAAATACTCAGGGCTGGTCCAGAGGACCCCAAGCTAAGAAATCATTTAATTTGCTGTTGTTTCCATAAATCAGGGCCCAGTCATCAATTTCACCACATATTTGAGAGCGCATGTTATTGACAATGTGTTCGTGGAGAAAAATGGAGTTTGCTGGCAAAGTTGTTCCATTTTCTAAAGATTAAATTGTTCATTGTGCAGGCCGCCATCTGCCCTCCCTGGAAGAGATTTAGTTGTTGGCAGAGGCGTTCAGAAATCTTGAAGACAAAGTTAAATTTCTTTTTCTTTATTGCCGCGCATAACGAATGGAAAATTCATTCATTCACTTATTCATCTATTCATTCAACGCCCAGCAAGTGTTTCTTTTGAGACGTCAGCTAACTTCCAAACCACGGATCTCCTGGGAAAGATCATATGTAGCCCTAGAACTGAGTGATAATTCTACGGTCTTCAGTCGTGCCTGGGACCTCTAAAGAGTTAGCTTCCTGTCCCCCATTCTGCCTGTATGCCACCAGGAGTGTAACAGAATCACGTGAGCAACACAGGTTTCCTCCTCCAAGAAGCTTCTAGTCTGTAGAGGATGGATGAGGCGCACGCTAACACAGCCTTGAGCAAAACACGAAGGAAAACAGGCCTCGTTGCTGAGTTGAAGCTTCTTGGAAGACCTGAGCAGAAGAACGTTCAAGAGCTGTGGCAAGAACCTTCACATACATACCATTCTTTTATACAGATGGGGTAACTGTTGGAGAAGCAGGGCTTAGCATCCCCATTTTGCAGGTGAAGCTACTGAGGCTCAGAGAAGATGAAGTAACTGGCTCANAAGCTTCTTGGAAGACCTGAGCAGAAGAACGTTCAAGAGCTGTGGCAAGAACCTTCACATACATACCATTCTTTTATACAGATGGGGTAACTGTTGGAGAAGCAGGGCTTAGCATCCCCATTTTGCAGGTGAAGCTACTGAGGCTCAGAGAAGATGAAGTAACTGGCTCAAGGTCACAAAACTAGTCAAGTGTGATGTGAGAGCTCAGACTGTCCAATGGGGTGTAAGTCTGGCCCGAGTCACGTAAAGCAGGGACTCAGAGTTCCTCAGACTTCGCACAGTTTAAGCCCTAAACCACTAACCTCGACCCCCTGCGCAAGCTGCCTCTGAAGCCGCTCCTCCCCGCTCCGGGACTCCTCCGGGGCGATTAACTTCCCTTTGTCCTTCACACTTGATGAGGCACGCTTGTTTTGGTCCCGACCCTGGCTATTCCTCTTGACTACAGTTTGGATCTTTATTTTTCAGACTACACTCCCTCGAGCAAACCTAAGTCTACCCATCACGAGGCCTGAGCTGCTTCCTAAACTCTCCTCATCTCGGTTTCCTAGCAAGCCCAGTCATCTAGCCATTCATTCAGTCCTGTCGTGAGCCTACTCAGTCAATTACGGGGTCTCTACTGTGTGCTCACAAGACCAGAAGGGTCCCCATCTCCATGGTCTCGGAAAGAAAACGCCTGGGCAAGGCTCTCATACAAGCGATGAAAGCACTGCGGTGGAGGCTGGAGGCGAACACTGCAGGGAACAGCGTGTGGGTCTCTAACTCAGTCTGCGTGCAGCGTATCCTGGAGAAGAGAGAGGACCTGCAAGAGTGCTGCTCTGCTTTGAAAGCGGTGCGCTGGTACCCCGGGCGTGCGGGGTCCGCGCCGCTGCGTGGCTGCCCTCTAGCGGCGGCGGGCGGGCCTCCTCTGCGTTGTGCCGCTGGGGCTCCTCACTGCCCTGGCTTCTCCTGTTGCGGAGCTTGGGCTCCAGAGCGCGGGCTCAGTGGTGGCCGCCCACGGGCTTAGGTGCCCCGAGGCATGTGGGATCTTCCCGGACCAGGGATGCAACCCGTGTCTCCAGGACTGGCAGAAGGATGCTTTACCACTGAGCCACCGGGGAAGCCTACAACAGAGGGCTTCTATGCCAGGATCTGAAGAACTGGTTAAAACTAAGCCAGCCAGACAAAGAATTGAGAAAAGCGAGTTCTTAGAGAAATCGCCACATATTTGGCCTTCAGGCAGAAAGGAGTTTGACTTGTTCAAGGAACTAAAAGAAAGCTATTGTGGTTGGCGCACAGAGCTAAGATATACCAACTCCCTGAGGTTATTACAGACACTTTCATTAAAATAATTCTTACTTTGATCTAGTATATGGGGCACACAATAGATACAATTTCCAAAACACGTTTGGAACGCGTGGCTTATAAAAACATGAGTGCTTACTTCCCTATTGCACATTTGGGTGTTTTCATTGGTCAACTTTTAGATCTAGACGGTTATGCACCAGAAATTGAGAAAATTACATTCCATCCTGAAGAAGAACCATTCCCGGCGAACCCGCATTCTCTGAGTCTGCTGTGTAAAATCCTGAGACTGTTCTTTATCTAGAAGGGCATCATAAAAGTTTTCACAAGTGACATAAACAATACAGTGTATTGGTTTGGAATTTCGGTCAATTTTTTCTAGAAAGATTTTCCAACCTGTTTCCCAAGATGTGTACTTAAGGTTGGTGGAGAAAGATTCATTGTTTTCTTCTTCTTTTTTTTTTTTTTTTTTCTTTTGAGACTGGAAATAATGTTAAAGAGGAGAGAAAAGAACATTGTAGGGAAGGGATAAATACTTGAATCCGCAACGTGACACGTTTTGCTTTCTTTTCCGGGCAGCCCACATGAGTACTAGAGAGAAAAACGTGGTCTTCAGAGTCTCCTTTCCAGTAAAATTAGTAATAATTTCTTACTAAGTCATCAACAATAAAAGGAGAAGGGCAGATGGGTTTTGCCTAAGTTCAAGAAAGGTCAGGGAGTAGCTGCTGGCAACAAGAAGCAATCTCTGTGATGTTGAAGGACTTCATTGTCAAGGCAACCAAAATGCTTTATGTGTGTTCTTGTTCTTTCTTTTTATCTTCACGTAACTCTTGCAATACAGTGAGAAGGTCTCCAAGGACAGAGGAATGTGTCTTAAAGAGGGTGAAGTGGAAGCAGTGAGAGAGAGACCAGGCCAGAAGCTCAAGCAAAGCCACTAGCAGCGCACATACGGCCAGCGTTGCTAAGTCTTGGTCCACGGCAGCCGACAGCAAAGGAGCGAGACGCAGTCACCGCCTTCTAAGAATCACGATCCGGTGAGAGAGACGTGGCTGCTCATCGAGAGGAGGGTCTCGTGGGGCAGACTGGCTTTGGCTTGCAGGGAACATGTGAGTCACCTGGTGAAGACAGTAGACCATGCAGCCAAGAAGTAGACCGGGCTCACCAAAGGGAAGTGAAAGCTGCTCTGGAAGCTTCTAGGGGGTGGTGATGAGTGTGTCCATAGGTAACAGCATTACGGAGAAGACCCTGGGACCTTCTTAATGGGAGGGAGCACAAGGAAATCATCTCATCTAAAAAAAAAAAGAGTCAAGGGTCTTCCCTGGGGGTTCTTCCCAGTGGTTAAGAGTCTGGCTGCCAATGCAGGGGACACGGGTTCGAGCCCCACCTGGTCAGGAAACTAAGATCCCACATGCCTCGGCGAAACTGAGCCCGTATGCCTGGAGCCTGTGCCTGAGATGAGAGGCCACCGCAGCGGGCGCTCTCACACCACCTCTTGAAACAATGAGAGAAAGCCCACAGGCAGCGGCGACAGCCCAATGCAGCCACAGCAAATAAATGAATAAGAAGAATTAATAAAATGAAAGAAACTTCAAAAAAAGATCTGGTGGAGCTCTGAGGACCGTATAACTAGAAAAAAAAAAAAAAGAAAAAAAAGAGGAAGAATCAGGAAACAAGTGACGAAATAGAGGAAAGCTGGGTTAGGCCTTGAAGACAGGAGGAAGACTCTGACAGGTGACAGTGAAGCGGGTAGGGTTTCAAGCTGAGAGATCAGCTCGGCTAAGGCCAGAAATTTGTCTAAGCCGAGAGCTGGAAAGCTCACTTAACGGACACACTGCTTGAGAGGCGCGAGGCTGCACTTCTGATCTCCTTGTTTTCCGCCCACCTAACCTCTCGTGTGAGGCCAGGGACGTTTCTTGCCTGCTTCAGTGGCCGCTGTCAGAGCTTCCAACAGCGCCTGACACATAGTGGGTGCCGTGAATAGTTGTTGAATGAGTAACAGGGAATTACAGCTAACTAGGTAATGATTGCGTGCTTGCTATGTGATTTTATCTATTTCTTTATTCAATCCTCACAACAGCGCTGTGAGTTAGGTCCTTTGGAAAGGAGGACAGAGGCAGAGAGAATGGGGTCAGCTTGTCCGAAGGGTCCCGGCTAAGATTTGAACTGAGATCTTCCGAACTCTGGGGAACCATATATTTAACTGCCAGGTGGTGAGGTCCTGCCTTGTGGTGTGGCCCAATGGTTAGGGGCTGTAACTAATACCAAAAAGGCAGTCTGGGGCCTCCTCTGCTGGTCCAGTGGCTAAGACTCTGAGGTTCAATGCAGGGGGCCCCAGTTCAATCCCTGGTCAGGAAACTAGATCTCACATGTGGTAAGTAAGATCCCACATGCCACAGGAGGTCAGAAGACCCTTTGTGCCACTAAGACCCAGTACAGCCAAAAAAATAGAAAAGGCAGTCTGGGGAGGGCCACAGGAGAGTGTTCGAGAGATGGGCGGTGAGTCATCGGAGGCCGACTGAGGGAAGACACGACAGGCCCTCCACATCCCTGAGCTCCAGGCTTCTGCTCTGTGAAGGGCGATGGCTCCGGCATCACAGTTTGTGAGGGCTGCCAATACAAGGTGCGAGTTGGCCCAGATAACTTTCAGAGGGCCCTACTTTTGAAAGCGTCCTGGCATGCCGCCTTGGCACATCTGATCTCTCATCTTTCCACTGATCTTAAAGGGTGACTGCTATTTTCCGTTTCCAGGTGGGAAAAGTATGATTCAGAGAAACAGTAAATTCTGTGTTCAAAGTCATTCAGCTGGTGTAACAGGATACCAAATGGAAAGTTTTCCCTTCATGATACTTTGGCCAGCGCCACAGAGTTGCGGACTATCGGAGCTGCACATGTCACGTTTTAAAGGAAATGGCCGTATACTGCCTTGCTTGTGTGGTTAACGTGGGCCACAGTTAATCCCCAGTAGCGGCACGTGTTCATGAAAGCCCTGCTCTGACGCACTGACAAGGGAACCCCTTTCCTATGGTATTCTTGCCAAAAACGCAGAAGCAACTAACCACGAGAGGACAGCAGACAAACCCGAATGGAGAGAAACCTACAAGATAACCAGTGCTGACCAAAGCGTTCATGTCATCACAGACAAGGAGAGATGGAAGGGTCCTCACAGATGGGGGAGGAAGACACGAAACAACTAAATCCTAAGTGCAGTCTTACATATTGGGGCAGCAAAAGGAAATTTAAGTAATATTCAAATAAGGTTCACAGTTGAGTGAATAGAGTTGAACCAAAGTGGATATCCGGGCTTTGGTAACTATCGTGGTTGCGTAAGATGTTAACATTACAAAAAGCAGGGTGAAGCATCTCTTTTACCATATTTGCAACTAAGTCTAAAGATACTTAAAAACAAAATTTAAAGAAGTGGGAGGGGGCTGTTAGACACATTCCCAGGAGATTTATTAAGTGGCAGAAGAACAGACTGGCAATCACCACTTTTTCCCGCGCACCACCAGCATGTCTAGGAAGAGCCTGCCCTTGAGGCTCAGCTGGCTGATTCGCCCCACTGGGTTAAGTCTTAAAGGACGGAGGCACGAGTTCCGAGCGGGGCGGCGCGACACACGGCTAACGCGAGGTCCAGAGTCATCCGCGTTGCTCTTTGCGTTCATTGCCGGAGCACATTCGTATTCTTGCTGCTTTGGCAGAAGGCTGAGTTGATTCCTGGGATCAGGCTTCTCTGGAGGCTGGCCACTTTGCAGTTCGTTACCAGCTGTGGCACCAGCTCGACCAGGGTGCTGGCTGTGGGCACCAGACTTTACCAGACAGCCTCTCCTTGGCCAATCTCCATCGCTCAAGAGCAGAGGACTCAGAAAAGTCGGTGAAATTAGGCTTGGTGAAGGGACGCTGCGTCTTTGAGTAATGAGGTGGGGAAACAGGGAAATATTTTCCACTAGCTCTTGTCTCACTGGATGGCAACCCGGTTTCATGACACTTCATAATAAATCACGGCTTATCACTCACACGGGAACATAACAGGGCTCCAGTTAAGGTTCGTTAGTGGTTGGACAGGAGGAGCAGGTACTGCTCCACATCAGGGTTTCTGGGTCATCTTCCCGGCCGCTGGAGGCACTTTTTTATCGTTATATTTCCTGCAGCCCTTGTTTAAAGCATAAATAAGTGGAAGGGAAGAGCACCAAATATGAATAATGAAAGTAAATTTACCTTATTTATGTGTTCAGGGGAGCCTCTGACAAGCACTCCGCGCTGCAGTTTGCCTCCAGCGTTGGTCGCTGCTGCGTTCAGAGAGGTTCCCTGCACTTCACCTGCCTCCCTCTCCGCGCTCCCCACGCCCCCTTTGTATTTTATTTCAAGAACTGCCAGCATGCTCACATTCAAGAACAGAGTTCCCAGGCTTCTCCTCAAACCCATTCCATTTGAGGTTTAGGTTCGGAATCGTGTCAGTCTCCCTGCTCTCGACAGAGGCCCACCAACAGCTGTATTGCAGCGATTGCTCCAGAGTAAGGAACAGTGCTTAGAACAAAGTGCTCGGGGCTGGGAGGGGTGGGGTAGAGGGGACTGAAAAATACAGCCTTTCATTTAGAGATGATGCAACTGTTGGGATGAGCGAAGACTTTCCCGAGAAAGTCCTGGCTGTCAAAGCAGGCCCCCCTGGGAGGTTTGTGATAAAGACACCAAAGGCCACAGGGCTTGGGGACCCTTCGCATTCTAGGTGCTTCCTCGGCTAGGACTGTCCTCAGAGGGGAGATCAGTAGGCTGGGACGGCTGTGGGCTCCCGTGTTTGCTCCCCGAGCCCTTCCCTGAGATGCTGACGGGGTTCCCTGGGCAAGGCCTGCCAAGCTGACGGCCTCAGACCCGGCTCCCCGAGCGCGGCTGCCTCCCGGCGATTCCCAGCAGGGTGCCGCCGTGCAGCCCGTGGACTCACCCTGCCTCTTCCCGAACCCGGACAGAGGGCGAGCCGCGGATGGGAGAGCAGCGTCAGCGGCCCTGCCACCCGAACCCACAGAAACTTCTGCAGGAGCTGAGGCGGGGCCCCCTGCGGAGCGCCAACGGGGCTCGAGCAGCCGGTCCTTCTCCGCGCTTTGTCTTCTGGCCGCGCACGTGGCTCCCGGGATCTTATTAATAGTTCCCGACCGGGATGGAGCCCGAGCCTCCTGCGATGGAAGCTAAGTCTTACCCACTGGGCCGCCAGGTAAGTCCTTCGAGCAGCCATTTATATCCCGCGAGAGGACTTGGCACATTCCAGATGGTTCTACAGGAAAAGGCAACTCATCTGCAGAGTTAGAGACGGGAGCGAAGATATTCTGCGAAATGGGGCCCCGAAATGGGGGCCATTTTCTGCGAAATGGCCCGCCGAGGGCCTGCACGTGAAGCTGAAAAAGGAATCCTGCTTACGCTTCTGGGGGCCTCCCCAGCCGCGTTTGCCTGGGCTCTCCCACTTTTGGACCCCCACTCTGGGAAGCCCCTCAGTCCCAGGCAAACCGGGACGGTTGACCCCCTCACCGAGGCTCCGGAAAACGCCTTCCCAGAGATGCTCGCTCACTCCAGCCTGCCTGGTCCTCACACTGCTGGCGTGCACGCGTGCTCGCGTCCGACCCTGCGACCCCAGGGACTGTAGCCGCCAGGCTCCTCCGTCCATGGGATTCTCCAGGCAAGAATACTAGAGTGGGGTGCCATTTCCTTCTCCAGGGGATCTTCCCGACCCAGGGATGGAACCCGCGTCTCCTGCACCGGCAGAGTCTTCGCCACTAGCGCCACCTGAGTAAACCTACATATATATGTACATACATACATCACGTGCATCCATATCCATATCCATGAATGTGTTGTAAACCTGCAAACTACATTTGAGACGCGGGGATGGGAAGACAGATGGGAAACTTGAAGCTTAGCGAGGCTGGGAAGTTTAATCAAGGCCATTCAGCTGGCCAGTGGAAAATGAACCTTAAGACTTCTGAAATCGGCTGTCCTTTGCACCCAAGCCTCTCTCTTCCTCCACGGGGGAAAAATGGAGACCAGAGTTTCCTAAATTTCTCTCCTGTTTTGAATTGATAAAGATGCACTCTGAACTGGACTATTTCCGATCTGAATACGCGAAACGTGTGTTGATTATATAGTAAAATACTATTTCCCATATTTTCTAAATATTTAAAAGACCCGTCTTAAACATCATGACAGACATATTAAACTCACTTACCAGATTCATAAGGGCTTAAAAAAATTTTTTTTTTTGTAGCTTTTCAAACAATCCATCACCCAGTTTGGTTGGGGGAGATGAAAGGATAGCCACTTGAGTGCAGGAAAAATTGTTGGCAAGAAAACATGGCAAATGGTTCCCGTAAAGGTGCCCATTTGGAATGAAATGGTGACGGATGTTTAGAAACCAGTCGTGATGCAAAACTGTAATTTTTGCAAATGGTTTTGTCTGAAGATGGCATTAATGTACTCAACGCGCTACTCAGAATGGAGGACGTGCTCTTAAAAAGACATTCCGTTCCCGCACACGAACGGAAGTTTTACCCTAAGCGGGGTGAGAAATTACTGTAAATTGGTTTTTACTTAAAAAGCGGCTTAATAACCATGACACACACGGAGCTCCAGTCCACACAATGCATCACTTAATTTCATCCCGAACCTCTGCCGGCTTAAAAACAGATATCGAAACAGGGGAATACATTCTTGACAATGCTGTTAAGGCAACTTTGCTAACGATTTTTCAACAAGCTCCAACTGAGGCCTAAATGCCGACAATATTCATAAACAACTCTGTACTGGCCAATTAGGGAGACAGACACACAGTGGCCTGTCAGGGAGATTTGCATGGCTAAGAGTCTGAGATCAGAGAGTGATGAGAGATGGCTCAGAGTGACGGGGCTGCCCAGACGGATGACTATCATTACGATATTACGGGGACTCACACCTTCCCAATTACTGGCAGGATTCATTAATTACCTCCGTATTTCCCTAATAGAATCCGTGCTCCAGCTTATCAGCGCCTTCCCTCTGTCTACCTAAACCCCCACTCAGCAGTCGATCACCTATGAAAAATTAGACAGTGCGCTCCGAGTGGCCTATTTAAAGGGAAAGACAAATGATCATAGGAAGAGGCGGGGAAAGCGCGGTACCAGAGTCGAAAGCAGCAGACGCTGCTCTCGTTTCACCCGGGTTTGCTTTTCTTCCCCTTCCTGGAACTGCCATGAGAGGAGATAAGTGGAAGCTGCTGGGAGATGCACTGTGGTGAGTGTGGGAACAAAGGTGTCTCTTTTACACACACACATACACACATTCATTCCCCTGATTGAAATACATCAGTGCCTTTTCATCATACCTAAAATAACATCTAAACGGCCACCCTCATTTAAAAATTCTAGCCTTCTCTTCTACAACCTATTCAGCCCCACCTCCTCAAGGCTTCTTTCTGCTGGTCTAACGCATTCAACTCAAATCTGCCTCAGGGCCTTTGCATGTGTGAGGTTTTTTTTTGTTTGTTTGTTTTCTGGAACATGGTTTGAGTGAGCCAAATTTGCTTTGCAGCTTGCTTTTGGATGACGCTTGAACTAAGGAAGTTTTCACATTTTAAAAGGATTAAAATGCAACAAATAAATAGTAAATAAGAGAGAAGGAGAAGTAGGAGAAGGAAAGGGAGAAAGAGGGGTTAGTGTAGCTTGGCTGATGCCCGGGTTCTAACAACAGATCTTCCCAGATCTTCTCAGGACTGGCTCCTTGTTTTTTTTTTTAAATCATTCAGGTCTCCTCCCAAGGAGCTACCCAGAGACGTTTTCCGTGAATGTTCACTCCAGAGCAGCCCTCAGTCACCTTCTACATTCCTTTGCTTCATTTTTATCACAGCATGCATCAGCAAGGAATGCTAATTTACTAGTGGCATTTATTAGTCGATCACAGTAGTTCTCAACTCTGATGCATATTAGAATCACCTGGAAATCTATTAAAAAATCCTGATGCCCATACCTGATTCCCAGAAAATGGGGTTTGGTTCACTGGGACTGGGACCCAGACATTGATAAGACAGACATTTTTCAAGCTTCTCCCATGATTCTGTGAACAGACAAACTTGAGAACCATTGTCTGTCTCTTCCCATGGAATGCTGGCTCCATGAGATCAAGGATGTGGGCTTGAGGGAGAGGAAGTGCTGGGTCAATGCTGGATGAGTGAATTAAAGAATATTCGTCATATGTATGTACGAGGAATTGAGGGCTGCAGCGATGTGGCAGTGACGTAAGGCCTCCCGAGCTGAAATCATGCATCAAAAATGGGTGACAATTCCAGGAACCCGGTGCAGTTGCAGGAGGCTCAGCCCCGGTGAAGGATAACGGAACGTGAGTCTTCCAGGCTGTCATCTTGTTACTGTCAACAGCATTATCAGTTATCAACTGCTTTTATAATTATGCACAATGATTCTCTCTGCACAAAGATTCACCAACCACCAAACTCGCTTCCTCTTTTAAATTAAATACACTGAAAAGAGCAGAGATTTCAATCCTTCATCTGTTCACAGATGAAAAAACATTTCCAAATCGTCAGCGATCGCATTTTTTTTTTTTTTATTCTAAGGACGGCCAACTGTTCCCAGTGATTTCGATTACATTTCCCACCTATTATTTCATGTAATGGCATCCCTTAAATTTTAAATTAGCTTTGAAGAATAAAAATAATTGAATTCCTGCTGTTTTGTGTACATAGAGGGTGACAGGAGCTAATGTGATAATTTAAACTGTAAATGAGTCTTCACTTTGTGTTCATTAATTACAGCTAATTACTGAATTACAAACCTTCTTGGTTAGGCACTGTTATGTATTCATGTAGCATGTTGAATCTCCAGCTGGTATAAAACTGTTTTATAGACTTACAAGCTGACACACCAAGCTACCACTGAAACAATTCAGTTTGAAAACAAGGGGGGCTGGGAACACGGAACCGCAAATGCTGCTTGGAATTCAAAGAACCGCCACAGTGCCTCCAACTCATATCTTTGAGGATAGAGGATTTTGCGCATATAATTAGAACAATTTATGCCACAGGGAAGAAAAAGAACGCTAGGCTGTTCTCCACTCCGGGTGAAAATCTATCCTATAGCATGTAATTTGTGAGACTCAAGTGTTCCTGCCCTTATCTCCTTGTTCCCTAGAAACTGAGCATCATAATTATTTATTAACTGATCCTGCTTTTAATAACAAAGAAGCAGGAAGGATGCCAGAAGTCCTGCCCTTTTTTCATGACCAGAAATGGCTAGAAAGAAAAGATTCAAATAGAGGAGTCAAGGTCTAGGTCATGGTGAATTCTCACGTTTGGTTAAGGACATTAAAAAAAAAAGCTGTGAGGGCTTTGGATTGCCAAGTGTTAGGAGCTTCGACATCATTTCCGACTCCAGATGGAAGGTCCGCGATGTCTGCTTTACTGAGATTTTCCCTAGGAGAGATTGTTGGAGAAATACTCAGACGGACGTGCGACCTCTGCTTGGCCAATATAACTGAGCCGAGAGGAAGCATGCAAATCCAATAGGTAAGTGCTTTCGTTTCATCCCTGCTTTTCATTCATTCTATAATTTCATTGAGCATCTATTTATGAGGAAAAAAGCCTAGGCCTCCTGAGGTGCCAAATGATGAACCCGCAGAGCTTTTATACCCGCCACACATACTTGCTGCTTCCTCTGGGTACCAACCCTGATCTTCCTTTGGGGAACCACAGCTCATACTACGGCCAATGGCTTGGGTGGGGCCGACCCTGCTTTCCAGCTACCAGCCTGCACGTGACTCCAATCTGGCCAATCCCTCTGTTCCGCTCTCGTGGCCACAGTGATTGGTCCAGGCATGGACACCTGACCCAGTTCAGTCCAATGAAAGACGTTTGCTGGAACCCTCTACTTCCGAGGGGCTCAGCTGGAGCTTCGGAGCTACCACGTGGTAAAAATAGTGTCAGAGAACCGCGCTGCTGCAGAGCCAGTGAGATTTAAGAGGTTAAGGCCAGATTTCCAGCGAAGCCGTTTAAACATTTAAACGTTGGTTTCAGCCTCGTCTGAATCTAGTTACACCATTGACCTTTATCAGGGAGCTGATAAATTCCCTCTGGACTTAACCCGGTTTGAGTGGATTTTCTGTCATGGGCGATCCATAGTCATGACTAACATATACATGGTTAAAAACCAAGATATAGTTTGACACAGCTCAGAGAACATTCTGAGGATACCCAGAGGCAGGGACGATTTCTTTTCTAGCTTGGGCAAAGAAAGAGGATTCAGGGAGACTTTCTGGAGGAGGAGGAGGTGGTATTTCAGTAACCCTCTGAAATGAAGGAAGACTTTCTACCCTAGGAGACAAGGAAGAGAAAGGAAACAAGAAGGTGGAACCCAAGGAAAGTTTAAGGCTTGCAGGAGGCTCGCAGAGTTATGGGACACACTACCCAAAGGAAGGGAAACCCAATTGAAATAAACTTGGGGCCAGACCCTGGGCATCTTTCCTCTAGTGGAGGCGTACTTGGTGTCAAGCGTAGAAGCACAGAGACACGGCTGGGTAGTGTGTGTCCTAGCCAGAGAGGTCCGGAAGCTTCTGGCTTCAGTTGGTGAATTTTACCTTTATGATGGCTTGGAAGGGTTGAGGGGACTAGGGTGCTTTCGAAGAGGTGAAAGAGAAAAAGGATATTACCTCCCACAGTTAATCATGGGTAAGGATTCCATAGGCTCGGTCGTTCAGAGATTCTCCCACAGGAAGAGTGCCATGCTTGCTCATCGGGGCTCTAGATGGGTAGATCTAGGCCTACACAAGGATCCTAGCTGTGTCCGTTGAGTGATTCTGTTTTGCCAGACACCAGTGTTAAACACTTCAACAACAACAGCAACAATAATAACTGTAGCAAATGTAATTGAATGCTTACTAAATTCCAGATATGGCACGAAGTTTAATGAAAATAGCAACACATTATCAGCAATTGTTATGACTGGAAGCAAAAGTTATTGGCGAGTTCAGTATGTGCCAGGGGCTCTGCTAAGTGCTTTTCTTGCACGATCTTGATAGACTTCCACAGCAGCCCTGTGAGGTAGGGAGTTTTACTACACCCATTTTACAGATGAGAAAACTGAGTCTCTGAGAGGTGAAAGTGAAAGTCGCTCAGTCCTGTCTGACTCTGCGCCCTGTGGACTGTACAAAGCAGAATACTGGAGTGGGTAGCTGTTCCCTTCTCCAGGGCATCTTCACAACTCAGGGACTGGACCCAGGTCTCCTGCATTGCAGACGGATTCTTTACCATATGAACCACAAGGGAAGCCCAAGTTACTGGAGTGAGTACCCTCTCCCTTCTCTAGCGGATCTTCCCAACCCAGGAATCGAACTGGGGTCTTCGGCGTTGCAGAAGGATTCTTTACCAACTGAGCGACCTGGGAAGCGCCTGAGAGGTACAGTGACTCATCCGAACGTGAACAAGCAGGGTAGCAGGGCTCGGATCTTAGGAAAATATGATTCTCAGATAAATGCTCTTTGCTACCTTGATACAATGCCTCTCCTTGTTTTCTTTTTCCATATGCATCCTTTAACAAAACTATACATTTTTTGGCTGCCCTGGGTCTGCGTGCAAGCTTTCTCTAGTTGTGGCAAGCCACGTCTGCTCTCTGATTGTGGTGAGGGGGCCTCTCGTTGCAGCGGCTTCTCTTGTTTCGGGGCTCGGGCTTCAGAGGGAGCAGGCTAGGTACTTGTGGCACGCAGGCTTAGCTGCTCCGAGGCGTGTAGGACCTTCCCGGACCAGGGATTGAAGCTGTGTCCCCTGCACTGGGAGGTGGATTCTTACCCACCAGACCACGAGGGAAGTCCCTACACGCATCATTTTTCCTTCACTCTGGAACGGAGGAAGACGGGTGGGGGAAGGGCCACCATAGCATGCTTTGCACCATTCCTTCAGCGAGATCCTCACCGCTTTCTCTGCCATAAGGGCCCCTCTTGGCCTTACTTANGGAGGTGGATTCTTACCCACCAGACCACGAGGGAAGTCCCTACACGCATCATTTTTCCTTCACTCTGGAACGGAGGAAGACGGGTGGGGGAAGGGCCACCATAGCATGCTTTGCACCATTCCTTCAGCGAGATCCTCACCGCTTTCTCTGCCATAAGGGCCCCTCTTGGCCTTACTTATCTTGCATCTACCAGTATCTTGCGAGAGAATCTCACACAGAGCCTGGCACAAAGAAATCACTCAGAAATAGCTGGTCAAACTGAGCTGTATTGAATTAAAATTGTGTCTTATCAGAGTTTTTAAAGTGCCAGTATAGTCTCCACACCAACAAGGAAATCCCTTAAGAAAGAAGCGGATTTCTCATTCAGAAAGCTTCCTGTCTGTTGTGTGGTTTGGGAATATCACATATCCTGGACTTTCTGGGTTCTGTTTCCTTTCTTTTACCTCCACGGGCATTCAGAAACACTGTGTGACAAGAAAGAACACGGCCTCCCTGTCAGCTTGGAGGGCTGTTGGGTTTAGTTTCGGAAGACGTGTCTGCACAAACACGTTTCAGAAGCAGAGAGGGCCCTCGGTGTGCCCTCGGCCCTGCATCTGTGAGCCTGCTCTCAGCTCGGCCAAAGCACGGCCAGCAGCTGAAGCCCATGGTGCAGGGCAGGTGGTCCCAGGTCTGGCAGCGATCACTGAGAAACCTCCAAAATGCCCGCAACCTCCAAATAGGTCTCACTGAGTGTAACGGTCTCTGCTTGCTTTGCGGAGGTCCACGTTTCCCGAGTTCGGTTTGTGTCTCTGCTTTGGTTGTAGCTGGGAGCCCAGCACTGATCTTAATAACCACTATTTATGGAAACCAAGTCCAATAGCTCTTAAGGGACAGCTCAAGTGTCTCTCTTGCCTACGTCTGGCCCTCATGAAACCCGTCTTCCTTGTTACTCTTCCGAAACCTACTGGCAGCACCGCGGGTCTTAGCACTTACTCTGTTTGGTCCTGCAGTGCTGGCGGACCACCTCCTATGAGAGTGAGGTAAACTTGACTCCCCTGTTTTTTTGTTAGCACTTTGAAGGTGAAGGTGGGGGGCTTTGGGGCTCCTCAGGCTTGGCTTCAAACCCAGACCTGCCACTTCGCAACTCAGCGAGCTTCAGTGAGCCATTTTGCCTCTTGAGACTTGATTTCCTCTTTGGCTAAATGAACGATAACACTTAGGCCACTGTGACGATCGCGTGAGATGGTGAAACAGTCCGTGTTCAGCTCAGTGCTAGACTGGTCATTGTGGTGGCGCCGATGACGGAAGGAATGCTGCTTGTTTATATTCCTTTGGCCACTCGAGGTCTCAGCTGTGGCCCTCAGAATCTTCAGTTGCGGCAGGTGAGCTCTTAGCTGAGGCATGTGGGAGCTAGTTCCTTGACTGGGGATCGAACCCAGGCCTCCTGTATTGGAGGCATGGAGCCTTAGCTAGTAAACCCCCAGGGGAGTCCCTATAATATTGTTTATATATTCCATTGAACTCAGGGCACTTTGGGTCAACAGTATTTCCTTAGTCCACATTTGGTGATTAATTAACATTAATTCAGAATGGAAGAAAGATCTCCGGCCCATTGCTGCTTAAGGAGGGGAGGAAAGGACAAGAGGGGAGGCAGAGCGCCTTTGCCCCCAGGATGGTCCTCAGGACCGATGCTGTTGGTCACCTACTCAGCGTCCATGTCCCTCCTCTTCCTGCTGATAAGATTCCGCTTTCTTCTCTGTGGCCACGTGCCCAGCTAGCACTCACGAGGCAGCGTTGCGCTTCTGTGAGGGACATAAAGGCACGAAGCTCTGGCTGAGGAAGCTCTTGCAGACTTTCTGCTGGGTCTCTGGGTAAGACTTGCCGCCCCAGAGAAGAGGGGACCCAGGTGACCGGTACAGGCATTCCACTCCTTGCCCCACCTGCCTCGTGCTAGCAGCCATCCTGCGGCTCTGAGACAACTGAGCGGCTCACAGAGACGCCTTCTAACACCGTTGCCCGTCGGCACAGCGCCATAGGCACCTGCTTCTGGGTGCAATGATGGTGAGACGAGAAAGCCTCGAGTTACTTAAATCACTCTACAAAAAAAATGTGTTTTATTTGCCACCTAAAGCGCCTAAAGCATTTCTAACTTACAACGTTCCTGCTTTTCTTTGACAGTGAAAAACGTCTGGGAGCCCAATTGAAAAAACGAGTTCTCTAGTTTGGTGTGGCTAATATTTAGAAATAGCAGCTACAGCCTGCCTCTGCTAATGCAGTGAGTGAAGTGAAAGTCACTCAGTCGCGTCCGACTCTTTGTGACCCTATGGACTGTCCATGGAATTCTCCAGGCCAGAACACTGGAGTGGGTAGCCGTTCTCTTCTCCAGGGGATCTTTCCAACCCAGGGATTAAATCCAGGTCTCCTGCATTGTAGGCAGATTCTTTACTAGCTGAGCCACAATAGAAACCCAAGGATACTGGAGTGGGTCGCCTATCCCTTCTCCAGTGGATCTTCCTGACCAGGAATCGAACCGGGGTCTGCACACAGACCCATGGCAGTAATGCTGAATAATAATAGTGATATGAGTTAAGTGGTGATGCTGGCTCAGATGTGGCATGTCACTTGGAACACTCTCAAGAGTGTCCCAAGAGTCCCTCAAGAGTCCCTTGGACTGCAAGGAGATCAAACCAGTCAATCCTAAAGGAAATTAGCCCTGAATATTCATTGGAAGGACTGATGCTGAAGCTCCAATACTTTGGCCACCTGATGCAAAGAGTCGCCTCATTAGAAAATACCCTGATGCTGGGAAAGACTGGAAGCAGAAGAAGGGGGCATCTCAGGATAAGATGGTTGGATGATATCACCGACTCAGTGGATGAGAGTTTGAGCAAACTCTGGGAGATAGTGAAGGACAGGGGAGCCTGGCTTGCTGTAATCCATAGGGTCACAAAGAGTTGGACATGACTGAGTGACTGAACAACAACTTGGAACATAGTGGGCGTTAAGAGAACTATTTTATTGTATTATTTTTTGGCTGAATTGCCCAGCTTGCAGGATCTTAGTTCCCCATCCAGAGACTGAACCTGGGTCCTTGGAGTGAAAGCAGAGTCCTCACCACTGGACCACCAAGAAATTTCCAAGAAAAATATTTTAAGTTATGGCATGAAAGGGGGTTTCCCTCTTAGTTCAGCCCGTGAAGAATCTGCCTGCAATGCAGGAGACCTGGGTTCAATTCCTGGGTCGGGAAGAGCCCCTGGAGAAGAAAGTGGCAAGAAGCCATTCCAGTATTCTTGCCTGGGGAATCCCATGGACAGATGAGCCTGGGGGGGGCCACAGTCCACGGGGTCGCAAGAGTCAGACATGACTGAGCGACTAAACCTCCACCTCCATGGCATGAAAGCGTAAGTGATAAATTGCACACTCTATCCACAGCTCCGCCACCCTACTTCCTATTTTCCTTTCCCAACGTAGATTTAACACATTTTCTTATCTTTTTCTGTAAATGGGAATGATATAATTCCTACGGCACAACATGGGCGTAAATATTAGACGAGCTGCGACGGGTAAACAGCCGTCACGCGGCAGATTGCGGATGGCTGTTACTGCCGTGTGCTGTGCTTTCCTGTATGATTTTCATGAGATTAACACCCGGACGAAACCTGGGGGGTTCTGCTCCAACCTAGTCCATGTTCTGGGTGTCAGTTATCCTCGTTTGTAAACTGCGAATTTGCTGCCAAACTAGCGTTTCCTAAACTTCTTTTTTTTTTTTTGCAACGTCATGATCACGTATTCTACTATTAGTTTTCACCTAATATTTTTCTTTAACTCGGCTCACTTTTTTCTTTCTTAGCTTTTATCCCAAGCAATAGTGTCTATGGGATTATAGATACATTTTTGCTGTTTAGCTGCTCGGTTGTGTCTGACTCTTTGAAACCCCAAGGGCTGCAGCACGCCAGGCTTCCCTGTCCTTCACTGTGTCCCAGAGTTTTCTCAAACGCACGTCGACTGAGTTGGTGATTCCATCCGACCATCTCATCCTCTGTCACCCCCTTCCCCTCTTGTCCTCAATCTTTCCCAGCGTCAGAGTCTTTCCCAGTGAGGCGCCTCTTCACATCGGGTGGCCAAAGGACTGGAGCTTCCAGTTTGGCATCAGTCTTCAGGGTTGATTTCCTTGAGAATCGACTGGCGAGATCTCCTTGCTGTCCAACGGGCTCTCAAGAGTCTTCTCTGGCGCCACAGTTTGAAAGCATCAGTGCTCTGGTGCTCAGCCTTGTTTGTGGTCCAACTCTCACATCCATACATGACCACTGGAAAGACCATAGCTTTGACTAGATGGACATTTGTTGGCAAAATGATGCCTCTGCTTTTTAATACACTGTCTAGGTTTGTCATAGATACATGGCAGTCCTCAACTGGGGATGGCTTTGACCCCCAGAGAGCCTTTGGAAATGTCTGGAGCCATGTTGTGGAGTGAGGGGACTAACGTCTAGTAGGTAGAAGCCAGGGATGCTGCTTAATATCCTACAGTGCCTAGAATGGCCCTCACAGCAGAGGGTGATCCGGGTTATGAAGTCCACGTGATGAAGCTGAGAAGTCCTGACATTGACATGCATTTGAATATGCTTTAAAACAAATATGTAGTTATTCCCCTCCCTGCAAAGTGAAAAAGTGAGTCACTCAGTCGTGTCTGATTCTTTGCAACCCCATGGACTATACAGTCCATGAATTCTCTAGCCCAGAATACTGGTGTAGGTAGCCTTTCCCTTCTCCAGGAGATCTTCCCAACCCAGGGATTGAACTGGGGTCTCTTGCGTTGCAGGCAGATTCTTTTCTGAGCTATCAGGGAAGCCCCCCCAAAGTGCTGTGTAAATCACTGTGTGACCACTGTGTGTGTTCACGGGTAAGTGTGCTAATGCTGGTGAACTCAAGTCCCGATGAGCTTAAGTCCCTTCCTCCTCTGAAACTCGGTGAAGTCAAAGTGGAGACTGGAGGTTGGTTCCCTTGTTACTTAGAGCTAAGGAAGACATTTCTTCAAAAACACAACCTCACCTCTGGGAAGAAAACAGTCCTCATTTCCAAGGAGCTGTGTTTACCTGTAGAAAGTCTGACTTTCCAGAAACCTTGAGACACATCCACCTGGAGCACTGTGGCCCCCACTGGCTGGTCACCCAAAGCACCCACTGATAAAGAGACCTTGCCTTTCCCGGTGGAGCAGTAGTTCTCCACATTGCCGCACCCTGACCTGTGAACACGTTCACACACACAGGCCTGACTCCCAGAAGCACCGCGGGGTGAAGATCCCAATTTCCCTTCCGTCTCTAACATTCAGAAGATTTCAGGGCGGGACTTCCCTGGTGGTCCAGTGGTTGAGAATCTGCTTGCTTCCCTAAAGCAAATTCTACAACTCTACTTCCTCCCAGTTTGCTGACTTTCCACTTGACCCTGGGCCAGCCTGACAGATCCCCCTTCCCTGTGTGATGCGCCCGGAGGCTTCCCATTCCTGAGACTGGTGCTGGGAATGATCTAGACGGAGTCACTCGGAAGTAGAGACATTAATTGGTGCAGCTTATACAAGGCTGGTACAAAAGCTTACACAGCCTTGATGACTTGTACGGAAGAGAGGATTTCTGGCCGGCCGCAGCATCTCAGACCCCTGGACCTTCGTATGTACACTGTCACAGCCACCCCCTCCTTGTTGAGGTCCTCGGTATAAGCAATTTTTGCTTAACTGGCCGTCTGTGCTGAGTCAGGTGTCTAGGCCTTCCATCTCTCTGTTAATACGTGTGGAATTCTTGGGAGTCACACGGTAGCTGGGATTCCCTGGAGAAGACCGTGGCTGCCTTAGGGACAGGTAGGGAGAGGTTGTATCGGGGCATTGCTGGGAGGTGACCTTCTAGGGTGACTGCAAGAGCTGTTCAATGCAGACGCGCAAAATAAACAACCCTTGTTCAAACTTGGCTGTTCGTCAACTCAGTTTTGGGTTCCGAAGCCTGCATCGTCGCGAGGCCCTTAGCTTTCCACCCAGCCGCCATTGGCTTGTCACTTTTTCTGAAGCGGAAGGGGACTCCTCTTTTACGCACACCGCTCCCACAGGCTCAAGACCAGCTTCTCCTGGTGTTTCAGTAGACCAGGAGGGGTGTGCGGCTCTGGCAGGCAACCCAGGAGGGCAGGAGGGACTGCAATCACACCTCGCATCTCTTCACAAAGGTTTGATTCTCCTCCCGAGGATGATCCGCCAGTCTGTAATCAAGGGTTAATTTCACAGCTCACTGCTTCATCTAGCATAATATCCATTCAGACTAATTAAATCTAATAATGTGAGTGTCTTTGTCTTTGTTCTTCCCCTTCTTTGTTTTACACCCTTCACATCTCATCTCCAGAACCACACGCCATCACACTCTACTTGACAAGCAGAATCCATCCCTAAAATTAAAACATTCCTGACCTATCTGCAATGACAAGGCAGGCGAGCTTCACGGCGCTCCGGCCCATGAAGGCAGCTGACACATTTGTTTTTAATTTCAAAAGAGTAGAAAGTGAAGATCTGACCCCGTCAATCAAGCCCCGTGACAAGTTTAATCATTGGTGCCCCACAAAAATCACGGCTAAATAGGAATGCAAATACTGTACCACAGGGCTCTTATAAATGCTAATCAAGGGGAAGTAATCAGCTGACAATTTCACTGATCTCCTTTCTGAAGAAGTCACTCAAGGCTCTGTCTCTGGGCCACAAAGAAAAGCGAAAAAGACAAAAGAGGTGGATGAGGTTCCCCCCAACCTTCCTTTTATTTTTCCTTCCAGGACATTTCTTTTTAGAGAGAGAATTGGCTCTTTTGATCCATCGTGGGACTTGAAAGCAAAGAACTTACGCAGTTATATGTCAAGTGTACTTTATTATCAGTCCCCAGGCCGGGCAGAAAACGCACCGAAACTTCCGCTAAAATAAAAATCATCATTTGTCTTTGTCGTTAATCTCTTCTCAAATTCTCTTATATCTAAAAAGTGATTGACCTTCTCTATGAGAGAAGGAGGGTGAAAAAAATTCTATACGCAGCCGAAAATCTGAAAATTGTGATCACGGTAACTTTAAAAAAAGAAGTAGAAAAAAAAAATCCCTCTTAGAAACTTAATCTGGAGTTGGTAAAGAATTTATAACCTCCAAGAAGTTATCAGATAAGCCTCTCTCCTCTTGATTCCGACGCTTGTCTGTGCTTAGAGACAGGGGTTGGGGGTACATTTTTTGAGACACTCCTTTCACACGGGAACTGAGAGCTTTGTATTTTATACAGCTTAGAAACCAAGGATTTTTTCTTTCTTCTCTATTTTATTTTTCAACCGGGAGGTCCTTAAAATATCTGTTCATTGGTTACTTTCTACTGTGCATGTGCTCAGTTGCTCAGCTGTATCGGACTCTGTGTGACCCCGTGGACTGTAGCCGCCAGGCTCCTCCGTCCATGGGATTCTCCAGGCAGGAACACTGGAGTGTTGCCACTTCCTTCTCCAGGGATCTTCCAGACCCAGCGCTCTAACCCAGGTCTCCTGCATCTCTGGCACTGGCGGGTGGATTCATGACCGCTGAGCCACCTGGGAAGCCCTACTTTCTAATATAAACTCCTGTTTTAGGGAATCATAGCAGGAAAAGAAATTCTTGCCTGGAGAATCCCGGGGACTGGGGAGCCTGGTGGGCTGCTGTCTCTGGGGTCACACAGAGTCGGACATGACTGAAGTGACCTAGCAGTAGTAGCAGCAGGAAAAGAAAAAAGCCAGCACTAAGTTGCTCCAAGTTTGTCCTGTAATGTTTATTCAATCCTCTAAGGATGGAATACTCCAGAAACTCAAGTGTTAGCAAGATTCTTTCCTGTAGTGCCACCAAACCTAGTCCTAAATGTCCAGGATGGTCTCCTTCATCTTAAAGATGGAAGAGTGGGAATTTATGGGATTTTGGGGAGATGATATGTCCCTCTTTTGTCCTGTTCCATGTAAGAGGTGGACAGGCCAAACCCCACTGCTGCCTGTCCACCTGTGGCTCAGGAGCAAGGAATATTTTCCCCCCCCCCCATTTTTACATGGTTGAGGATGAAGGAAAAGAATATTTCTTGATTTAAGAATTACATGAAATTCAGATTTCAGATTCCATAAATAAGGTGTTAGCAGAACACAGCTCATCATTTACGTCCTGTCTATGGCCATATTACATGCTGCAGAATTGAACAGCTGCAACCGAGGTTGTATGACCTGCAGAACTGAAAAAATTTACTGTCTGGCTCATTATCAAAAACATTTGCTGACCCCTGATTTATACCATCATGGGAAGTTTGCTGGATCTTAGCTGTGCCTCAATTCCTAAGCCATGGAAATTGTTTCTTATTGACAAATAACTGTGTATAATATTTATACTTATTTATTTGGCTGTGCCAGGTTTTCGTTGGTGGTCCAGCAGCTAAGACTCTGCACTCCCAGTGCCTGGGGTTCGATCCCGGGTCAGGGAACTAGAGCCACATGCCACAACTAAAGACCCTGCTCGCCGAAATTAAAAATGCGGCACGCCACACCGAAGACCCGGGGAAGCCAAACAGAAACGGTTTAAAACCCTGGATATATTTCAAGTGTGCAATGTGGTGATTTCACGTGTGTGTTCACTGTGAAATGATGACCATAATCAGGTTAATTAACACACCCTGCACACAGTTGCGTGTGTGTAGCAAGAATGCTTACGATCTGTTCTTCCAGCAAATTGCAAATATGCCCCACACGGTACAGATAGATAGATCATGAGAGATCGCAGTGTGTGTCCTGGCTCCCCATAACATGATCACGCTTTCACTACGTGCTGGAACGTGATCGCGCTGGAACGTGATCACGCTGGAACGTGATCACGCTTTCACTACGCGCTGGAACGTGAATGCGCTTTCACTACGCGCTGGAACGTGATCGTGCTGGAACGTGATCACGCTTTCACTACACGCTGGAACGTGATCACGCTTTCACTACGCGCTGGAACGTGATCACGCTTTCACTACGCGCTGGAACGTGATCACGCTTTCACTACGCGCTGGAACGTGAACGCGCTTTCACTACGCGCTGGAACGTGATCGTGCTGGAACGTGATCACGCTTTCACTACGTGCTGGAACGTGATCACGCTGGAACGTGATCACGCTTTCACTACGTGCTGGAACGTGATCACGCTTTCACTACGCGCTGGAATGTGAACGCGCTTTCACTACGCGCTGGAACGTGATCGTGCTGGAACGTGATCACGCTTTCACTACGTGCTGGAACGTGATCACGCTGGAACGTGATCACGCTTTCACTATGTGCTGGAACGTGATCACGCTTTCACTACACGCTGGAACGTGATCTCGCTTTCACTACGCGCTGGAAGGTGATCGCGCTATCACTACTGTCTGGCCTGCTGTGACCAGTGTCTCCTCGCCTCCTATTCCCTCAGCCCCTGAGAACCACTCCTCTGCTCTCTGGCTTTTTTTGTTGTTTTTTAGATTCCACACAGAAGTGAGATCACGCAGTATCTGTCTTTGTCCTCTGGCTCCCTTCACTCAGCAGACTGTCCTTCAGGCACATCCATGTTGCTGCAAACAGCAGAATTGCCTTCTTTCTTGTGGAAAGGTGTTTTGCNTTTTTTTGTTGTTTTTTAGATTCCACACAGAAGTGAGATCACGCAGTATCTGTCTTTGTCCTCTGGCTCCCTTCACTCAGCAGACTGTCCTTCAGGCACATCCATGTTGCTGCAAACAGCAGAATTGCCTTCTTTCTTGTGGAAAGGTGTTTTGCCGTGCAGACGTTTTTAATAGATGGTCACTGGTGAAGATGCTCCGGTTTTGCAGATGCACGTTTTTAGCTTGCTGGAGAAGGACAAGCTCTCTTCCAGTGAAATGAGCGCCTCATTCACCTGGAACCAGACCAGGCGCTTGTTCGGCTTTCATGGGCCCCGTCTGCTGCCTGGGGGTCTGAGCACAGGCCGCTTCTCAAAGGGAGAGGGGCTGGCAGCCGCCCACTGTGGGTCAGCCGCGAGCCGCTCACAGCTCCTCTCCTAGTAAGACTGCTGCAAGTTAAGATCTAGTTCTTTTGGAATAATAACGGCGCTCCCAAAATAGAACACTGTTAACAACACAAAGGGAACACCGCTCCATATTTCTATTCTGCTGGATAGTCTCTGAAGCTCGGTGTGATGGCAACGCAGAGCTGGGCATTAAAGAGGTTGGCTAATTTGTTGGCCCAACGATACTTGGCCAGGAGATCGTAAAAGGGGATATCGTAAAAGAGGATATTCCTCTCTGACAGACATGCCCGGGTATTTAATATATCTTCACGCATACCCCGACCTACATTTTTTACATATTTAAATAATGGTTATCTGGAACGTTCTCTTAATACTTCCCAGGGGAGCTTTTAATTCTTATTTCATAGCTAAACTGATCTTCCTTTGGTTAGAGTCATGGTTCTCAACCGAGGGCGGTGTGCCTCCCACTAGGGGATGGAGAGGGAGTCCTGGAGTACGAGCTAGGTGCTGGGAACACTTGGTGATCCCGGGAGACACTTTTGGTTGTCAGGATGCAGGGAGGGTGCAGGGCTACTGGTATCTAAGGGGTAAAAGCCAGTGATGCTGTGAAAATCCCGCACACGTGCGCCAGGAAAGCCTCCACATCAGAGACACTTTTGGCCCCAAATGTCAACACTGTTGAGGTTTATGAACCTTGTGTTGCTGTTNTAAAAGCCAGTGATGCTGTGAAAATCCCGCACACGTGCGCCAGGAAAGCCTCCACATCAGAGACACTTTTGGCCCCAAATGTCAACACTGTTGAGGTTTATGAACCTTGTGTTGCTGTTCAGCCGCTAAGTCTTGTGCGGCCCTTTGTGCCCTCATGGACTACGGCACGCCAGGCTCCCTTGTCCTTCACTATCTCCTGGGGTTTGCTCAAACTCATGTCCGTGGAGTCAGGGATGCTGGCTAACTGTCTCATCCTCTGCTGCCCCCTTCTCCTGTTGCCTTCAGTCTTTCCCAGCATCAGGGCTTTCTTCCAGTGAGTCAGCTCTTATGAACCCTAAGGGAAGTAAAACGGTGCAAGATAGTTATTGACTCTGGTGCTGGACAAACCTGGGTTAAACCGAGGTGGCTCAGCCTTGCCCGTCCTGCCCTTGGACTGGATAACTGTTCACCATGGGGCGGGGGCTGTCCTGCGCATTGTGTGGGGTGAAGCCGCATCCCAGGCTCTTCCCAGATGCCAGCAGTGCCGCCGGCCCCAGACCTACCCAGCCAGCAGGTCTCCAGGTAACGCAAACGTCCTTTGGCGCACAAACTCACCCTGGCTGGGAATCGCTGCCTTAAGACAAGAATTGGTTACTTGGCAGCTTGGTTTTTTGGACCAGTTTCAGATGGTCTCAAAGCATCAGTTGCCTAACTGGTCAAATGAGGAAGAACCAATGGACCTTTTAATATTGGA